>CAUYQV010071106.1:0-26023 GCA_963574575.1 Galagoides demidoff | reverse complement strand
TGGTCCCAGCTACTTGGGAGGCTGAGGCAGGAGACTCGCTTGAGCCCAGGAGTTGGAGGTTGCTGTGAGCTGTGATGCCACAGCACTCTACCCAGGGGGATAGCTTGAGGCTCTGTCTCAAAAAAAAAAAAAAAAAAAAAGTGTGTTTCCTCAGACAACACAAATGTGTCCACTTCTCATTGTCACCACCCAACATCCAAGCCACCACTACCTCACCAAGGCAACTGTGGGAGCCTCCTCACAGGAGGCCTGGTTCTAGCCTCCTCCCCTCCTAACATTTCCCTGCTGTCAGGACCAAATCCTACCTCGTACAGGCCCTGCCTCTGCTTCTATACCCGTAAATCTCCAATCACATCTCATGGCATCTTCTTCCCTCGCAGGAGCATCGCATGATCAGCTTCTAGTCCCAGCTCAAATACTTAACTTCAAGAGACTATCCCCGAACACTCTAGTTATGTGGTCTCCCACCATTTGCTGTAACTCATTATTTACTTCACAGCACTTCTCACCATCAGTCTCCTTCACCACATAGTCACACTGTGACAGCAAGAACCTCCTCTGGCCTGTCTTGTTCACTCAGTCCATACGTCAAGCAGAGAGCAGGCCCCCGTGCTTGCTGCCTGGATAAAGAACTGACACCCTAAGTCACACTACTCCCCACTTTCAGGTTACCCAATCCCATCTGGATATCATCTGAAAAGCAAGAACCTCCTTGTTTTTATGGTTTGGAGGATTCTCAAACCAAGCTGTACATCAGAATGTCTAAATAGGGTGGAAAGTTTAGTTGTGTGGGTCTGGCTGGTCTGATGTCAGCAGCCACACCACTACAAGCCCTCCTGGTCAGGGTGCTGTGCAGCCAGGATTGAAACCACCTATTCCCGTGAATGGATGGATTCACGTGGAAAGGGAAGAGGAGGTGCTCAGACCCCCTCTGACAGACCAGGTGGTCAAGCTGTGGTGAGAGGACTCCCTAGCTCACCTCCTGCACCTTTTGCAGGAGTGCCACGATGTTGGTCCTCAGTCTCTGTAGTTTCTCCTCTGTCTCACGCAACTTCCTCTCGGAGGTACGCAGGCTTTCCTCAGAAGCCTTGGCCCGTGAGTCGGCACGGCTTTGGTAGGAATGGCAGAGATTCTGCAGCCCCACTTCATACTGCTTGAAGTACTCTTTCTGTTAAAAGGGAAGCCAGAGGGCAACTGCATAAGTTCACGTGAGTCTCCAAGGACCTTTCAGATAGGCTGCTGTCCCCAGTCAGCTCCACACAGGGATGCTTGGTTTGAAGGAACATCTCAGATGCGAGGGGTGAGCTGTCTCAAGCGATCTTATACCTATCTCATGGGGCTACCACAGGGAAGACAAGGAGATCACACAGGTAAAGTGTTCAGCAAGGTGCTCTGGCAGACAAATTGTTGAGTACATCAGAGGGGTGTTTTTTTTGTTTTTTTTTTGGTGAGACAAAGCCTCAAGCTGTCCCCCTGGGTAGAGTGCCCTGGCATCACAGCTCACAGCAACCTCCAACTCCTGGGCTCAAGTGAGTCTCCTGCCTCAGTCTTCCAAGTAGCTGGGACCACAGGCACCTGCCACAACGCCTGGTTTTTTTTTTTTTTTTTTTGGTTGCAGCGATCATTGTTTGACAGGCCCGGAATGGATTGGAACCCGCCACCTTAGGTGTATGTGGCTGGCGCCTTAGCCACCTGAGCCACAGGCGCAGAGCCAGGGGGTGATTTTTAATATTCTAGATAGCAAAAAAGGATGAGAGTCTCACTTTTGCTCAGGCTGGTATCAAACTCCTGAGCTCAAGCAGTCCTCCCACCTTGGGCCTTCCTAGTGCTATGATTACAGGCCTGAGCCACCACACCTGGCCTCAAATTTTTAAAATGTAACAGAATACTCATTTCAAATGCAATGTGAGTCACAGTGTAAAAAACTATTTCTTTAGGTTAAATTTATTTTGAGTTAAAATTTATAATAAGATTTACAAATCACCAATGAGAATGATGAGGCCACTATGATGAACACAAACCCACAAGCAGCACCGGCTGCCCACTGCAGGCTGTCACCTTACAATCTAGAACATTATCCTAGTAAACCAAGACAGCAAGAGAAACTTCTAGCTCTGCATAAAAAATAGCTTTGCCTTAGCAACATAAAATAAAATGTTTGAGCAAGCTCCAAAGTATTAAAATTCATTAAACAACACCTTCTGAAGGTAACCATGGTTTCTGATATTTTTTTTTAATTTTTACTTTGAGGTAATTATAGATTTACATGCAATTAACATTAGTTTTTTAAAGTATGTCAATCTAGTATTTACAGGGCCCCTGAGGTTTTCTAGAAGCTGTGATCCACTTTGATGGGATAAAGAATGATCATTTACAGACTGACAAGAACACAATGAACACTAAGACTTTTTCATGTCCCTGATGCTAAAAAAAAAAAATAATGATTTTAGACATTACGATTAGGAGAATAAACTTGATATACTTCTATTATACCTTCTGTTAAAAAAAGGAGCTAATATACTATTTTTAGATTCAGACACTCATGCTGTTTTAGGCCAAGCAATCCAGGGCACTCAGAGATCCTGCTGTACCCAGGCTTTGCTCTGAGTTTGGCAACAACTTTAAGCCAAAAGCAGCAAATCTGGCTGGCAAGAAGATGCCAGGCAGACCTAGCTGTCCTATCAGCTGTTTGCTCTTCCTGGGATTCACAAAGAATGCCAAAAGCCTAAACAAGGGCAAAAGTTGAATTGGAATTGTGGAGCTTTCTGTGAAAAAAAGCCATGGTGACGTCTAGCATCCACCTTCCACCATCCCCTATTATCTCATAGGAGAGTACTGTGAGAAGAGTAAGATCCTTATCCTAAGAAGAAACTAGGTTCAAATCTAAGCTCTGTCACTGACCAACAGATTCTCTACCACTCTGAACCTTTGTTTCTTCAGTTCCTAGCCTCATTTCACTTTTTAAAGAGTAGAAATGAGAATAAAACCCCATATTTTTTTCTCTGGCAAACTTTATCAAGTACATGGCTGCCACTTGAGGACCTAATATCTTGAACAAACTAATCCTGTAATTTCTGCTTTTGTCCTCTTTTCTAGAAACTCTTCCCTAGAAAACTTAGCTCTTCCTATCATATAAAAAAAATCCCACTTGATGTGGACGATTCCCAGATCCCCATCCTCAGCCGAGGCTTCCTCCTTCCCAGTGCTAGTCCCCAGTCTTCACCTGCCCACAGCACATTATCAGAAACAAAGTGCTGCTACTTGCAGAGCCACACAAAGCTCCAGCTCTCCTCATCACCCTCCTTGCACTCACCCTGTTTTCTCTCCCAGCTAATAATAGCTTTGCAATCAACCACCAATTCCCATAGGAAAGTATGTGATCTCTGCCTCCTCTCCATCACTTGCCCACAGTCAATGACCAGTCCGTCTGTCAATAACCTGGCATAACTGTTTTACTCTCCAAGTCACTCCCACCACTCTGGCTCCTAGTCCTGTCCCCTCACCCTTGACCTCCCTATAATAGGATCAGCCTCCTTGCTCCTACATCTCCCATACACCCATCCTACCCAAACATGCTGCTACTAAAATTACCTTCTTATGGCTCTGAGCCAAAGCCACCTGTCTGCCTATTTTTGGAAATAAATCTTTACTGCAACACAGTCAAGTCCGTGCCGTTATGTATCATCTGTAGCTACTTTCATGCTATAATGGCAGAGTTGGTGGTTGCCAGAGACTATATAGTCCACAAATGTGAAATCATTTCCCAACTGGTCCTTTACAGAAAAAGTGACTGACAGTATCTTCTGCTCAAAATTTTCCCAGGCCCTCCCTTCCTATAGGGTTTAAACCAGTATAAATGTCAGGCCAGGCATTTAAGACACATCAGATCCCTAAATATTCACCACATGGCCTGCAGTCCCAACCCCTGCCCTGTCACCCCCAGACCCTTTACTCACTAAAGTCCCTGCCTCAACTTGACCAAATACACATTTTCTTCAGAATGACTTGCTCTCTCCACTTCCCCCAAGCTGCCAAGGCCTTCCTGTCCCCTTCCATCGCACTTACTGCTCCTGGCCTCCTGGCCAACTAGCTACCTAGTCTACTAGTTACTCAGGCTCAACTGAATCTTAAGTCACTTGGAGACAGAACTCTCTTCTGTTGCTTACCATGAGAAGTGCCACATTAACATTTGCTGGGTTAAACAAGTCCCAGTGCATATCTCCACACATCAAGAGCTTCTCTGTACTTCCCTCCCAGAGTCAAATTTTAGGCACTTTGAGCTTAAGTGCTTGGCTATGAGCTTAAGTGCTTGGCTACTGCCTGGGAAAAATCTTTACTCCCTTCTGCTGAGAGGAAAAGGATGTACTTGTCATAAAATGTTGAACCAGGACTCCTGAGGAAGGCCTCATCTCCTAGCATCTATGGTAGGGGTGGGTTGGCTTTCTACATACCAACTAAGAGTCATATCCAGATAAGCCACTTTTTCTCTACAACATAAAGTCTCCTCTTCCTTTCAGCAGAAAAAAAGAAAGGCTGGCTGAGGTGGGGTATGAGGCTTAAAGGTGGCAATCACAATAAGCACAACAAATCACAAGCATGGGGGTACAGGAGATGAACAGTATGAAATCAAAAGTCAGGCAAGACTCACCAGAGGAAAAGATATCAGCTCATCTGAATTCATAACACTCAGCTCCTTCTTCGAAATGGGGAAACTTGGAGGCAGGAAGTACCGTAAACAATTCCTAAGCAAGAAAGAAAATAGGGACAGGAAATCAGGAAAATATAGGGTAGGTTGGAAAGCTGCCCCTGGCCCTGGAGCAGGAAGACAGAAAATACACACACCGGAGGATCTGGACAAGCAGGTCAATGGTCTCATGGCTGGTGTTTGGGGCAGTGGTGTCGGGCTCAATGCCGATGCACTCAGAAGTGCAGGGCTCCACCATGGCTACAGCCTCCTGGGCCATCCTGGTCTCCTCCTCCTCCCCACCTTCCTGTTGTGTATCAGGGCTCTGATACTCTGGAGAAGGAGGCTTCATCAGTCGCACATCCTCACTGCCTTTCTCCACCCTGCAGAAGACACACAGATTGTGTCGCATCTACATGTATGGCAGGCTCCCAGGACAGGCAGGGGGACTGAGAAATCCTCCTGGGAACTATTGCTCCTCCTCAATGGGGACATTACCAGCGGTCTCTTGGTGTCGTGTCAGTGGGCACGTAGTCAAATTTCACCTTCCATCGCACAACATTCTTGCCCACCTCCACAGCTGTAACCCGGCCTGTGTACCACTCCCTGTTCACACGCACCTCCACGTGCAGCCCTTTATCTGAGAATTTGGACAGAGGTGTGAGTGAGAAAACCAGAGTCCTTTACTCAGCCAGCGCTGCCCTGAAAAAGGTAGTCCCCAGGGTTTAAAGGATAAGAACCCTCTAGGTGCTTGCCCCCACTATATCAGGGACATGGGGCACAGCCACCTTGCTCTCCTTCCCCATTTGTCACTAAGAGAGCCAAAAAAGCAAAAGTGCCTGCCAGAGTGAACACCAAGGAATTAGTGTTTCAAATAACCACAAGGGGGAGCTATCTTCAGATTTCTGTTTGGGATTAGGTTTAGCAGACTCTTCAAACCTTGGAGATTAAACTACTGCTGGTGACAGGCTCCACTTCCCCTATAGGAGAGTTTCAGTAGTGTAGTGGTTTTCATGTCTGCCTCACTCTTCCACCAGAGGGCTGTTGGGTACCTCCCCCAGACTCACCCTTCTGAGCCATCTTAAGCTCAGCTGAATCCTCTTCCCCAGCACTGTCTGAGAGCTGTAAGAAGAAGAGTCCATCAGAAGTATCCCAGGGCACCATGAGAAGCAGATTTCTATGCCACTGGCCACCCAAGGTCATCAGTTATAATCTTCACATATTCCTATGCTGCAGTTTAAATCACCAAGCTGCACTAAGTGCCACACTAAAATCACCATCTGAGGGCAGCCACGGTGCCTCACGCCTATAATCAATCCTACCACTCTGGGAAGCCCAGGTAGGAGGACTGCTTGAGCTTAGAAGTTCAAAACTAGCTGGAGCAAGAGTGAGACCCCATCTCTACTAAAAATAGACAAATTAGCCAGATATTGTGCCAGGCCCATGTAGTTCCCTACTTGGGAAGCGGAGGCAGAAGGCTCGCTTGAGCCCTGGAATTTGAGGTTGCTGTGAGCAGTGAGCTATGAGGTTGCCACTGCACTCTTAACTGGGACAACACAGTAAGACAACTCTGTCTCAAAAACTAAATTAATTTTTTAAAAAATCACTGTCCAAAGTACAGTAAATCTTTATACATGCAAACAAGATAGCAGGAAAAGGACAGACATAGGGAAGCAAAATGTTTCAAACCCATCCCCCCATGTGCATCAGTGTGACTTTAGGCCTGTGATTAGCTCCAGAAGCTAGTCTCAACTCAAGATCCTACCGGGCACCCTGTTTCTAGTCATCTGTATCAATGAGAATCCTTGAGATTTCCTTAAGAATCTTTGAGACTTCTGGAGGTTCGTGTCACAAATACAAATAAAATTGTTGTGGACTACTGGTGCAGAGCAAAGGCCTTGGGAGGCTCTAGGAATCTCACCTTAACCACCTACCTCATTTAAGTCCTTTTTTTCCTCCTTCACAGCAAATTTGCCCCGCTTGCACTTCTCCTTCCTCCTCTCAGTCTCTTCCTCTGCTTCTTCCTCATCGGAGACGCCAAGACTTCGCTTTCGACCAGGGGTAGCCTATAGCAAGAAGAGAGTGGGAATGGGAGGGGCCCTGTTCAGCACTCAAGGAGCAGGAAGATTTCAGCAGCTCCATCTAAAGGAGCCATTTAGAGAGGGATTTGTACTATCCTCAGCCCTCACCAGACATAATTAGGTATGTACACAAGCAACCCCCTGACCCCTGTACCATGAGGACCTTTGCTCAGAACTGTCATGGAGGAAGCCTCACCCCATGTTAGCCTGCCCTGAGATACATAACCACTGCTACAGTCCATCTAGACTGTCTTGTCACCAGGTTACTGACCTATGCCCATACTGTGAAAAGCTAGTGGAGATGACTCAAGTCTGTGTAGACCAAAACTCAGAGGCAGCAGTGAAGAGCTCCCTGGATAAACTTGCTCTGTGCCTCTGACCAAGTCCCTTCAGCTATCTAGGCTTCCACTCCTCTGGGCAGCAGAAAAGCTTTATATCGGGTCATCATCCCGAGCTCCCCAGTACAGTACTGACACTGCATGACTCCATTCCTATGCCACTGATAGGCTGGGAGCCGGAGAAGGAAAAGTATCTCACTGGGGGGAGTTTAGTAGGTGGTTCTGGCTTCTTGACCACTGGAGTCTTGATGACTTTAGAGGCAGAAACCTCTCGGCTGCTCCTGGAGTTGGGCAGTGGAGATGGTGACAGTGGCTGCATTGGAGGGGTAGGCCGGGGAGCAGTCTTGACTGGTGTGTTCACAGGCTTTCGGGGTGCCTCAGGTGGCTGGAGCAGTCTTGATGTACCAGCCTCCTCCCGAGCTGCCAAGGCAGGGGGCTTTGGGGTGCTGCTAATAACATGAGCCTTTCGAGGCTGGCTGGCTGGTCTGGGAGCTTGCATGGAAGGGGGTCTGCTCGGGGCATTCCTGATCACAGCTGGTAAAGGGGGTGACCGAGGACGCTGAGGTCTACGTGCAGGTTCCTAAAAAAAGTCCATAGAGAGTGAGAACACTAATCTCAGCAGGAGGTATCTTGGAGAAAAGCCCCTCCCATGCCCCTGAGCTTTACCTCAGTGGAAGGTCTGGTGGTCACTTCCAAGGGCAATTTCTTCAGGTCAGCTTGGGAGCGTATAGGTGTGGTTTTCTACAGGGCAAACATGATGATAAAGTTGTTTGTATATCTTAGTACATTCAAACAAACTTTTTGGATCCCCATTTAGGTGTCTGGGACAGTGGGCAAATAAAGTACAAAACCTGGGCCACAGTCCTACTCTTAGAAGTCTTCCATTCTCACTGGGGAGACAACGATGCATAAATACTATACTATCAGAAAATTACAAGCCACTGTGTTATTAATCTGGCAACTAAAAGGCTGAGAAAAAGTATCATTGGGAAAAAAAAAAAAAGGGCCTGATGTATGAGAGGAACTTGGATAAGGCCAAAAGGAGAGATGGGATTCATTAAACCAGACAGGGAGGCACACATAAGACATTACAGGTCAGTGAGAGCACAGATACAGAAGCCAGAAAGGGAAATAGTTTTTTATTAAATATATAATAAAGGATTGATAACACAAGCAAATCTAGAAAAAGAAGACAAATTGATTAAAGAAAAAAATAAAAACATAAGTGGATAACCAATTCTAAAAGAAACATAAAGTGTATATATGACAAGTTGTCCTGTCTTAAAAGTTACAAAAGAAATTAAAATTAAAAGATGCTTATCTTGGCTCGGCGCCTGTGGCTCCATCCACTAAGGCGCCAGCCACGTACACCTAAGGTGGCGGGGTTTGAATCCCCAGCCCAGGCCCGCCAAACAACAATGATGGCTGCAACCAAAAGATGGCCGGGCATTGTGGCGGGCGCCTATGGTCCCAGCTACTTGGGAGGCGGAGGCAGGAGACTCGCTTGAGCCCAGGAGTTGGAGGTTGCTATGAGCTGTGATGCCATAGCACTCTACCCAGGGCGATAGCTTGAGGCTCTGACTCCAAAAAAAAAGAAATAGAGTGCCTACATTGTGTATCAGTGGGAATGGAAGGGAGGTAGAGGGGCCTGATGGCGGTCAGGAAGCCAGATGAGAAAGTCACAAAGATTGGAGTCAAAGTAGAAGGGCAGATGAGAAAGAACTAGAAAGATCTATCAAGAACAATCCCAAGACATGAAATGTTCTGTCACCACTGAGACAAAAGGGACAGGAGATATTTAGATTAGACGTAAGGAATAATTTTCCAAAGAAATCTAAATGAGCCTGAGGTTGACCACCAAGTAAGATTGTGGATTCTCCTTTATTAAGAAGTTTTTTTATTTGTAGTGGTATTATAATAAAAAGTAACCCCCTTATACTTGTCTCCTAGGCCTGCTGTGACAAAGTACCACAAGCTATGTGGCTTAAAACAGCAGAAATGTATTGTCTTACAGTTTCCAAAATTAAGGTCTGGACAAGGACGTCCTCCTCTGAAATCTGCAGAGAGAATCTTTCCTTACCTCTTCCCAGCATCTGGTTGTGGCTGGCAATCTTCAGTGTTCCTTGGCCTGCAGCTGCTTCACTCCAGTCTCTGTCCCTGTTGTCACTGGCGTTTTCCTTGTGTGTGTGTCTGTGTCTTCACGTGGCCATATGCCCTTCTGATAAGGGTACCAGTCATATTGAGTTAAGGGCCCATCCTTATGACCTCATCTTAACTCGATTACATCCGCAAAGACCGTATTTCCAAATAAGGTGACATTCACAGGTGCTGGGCATTAGGGCTTAAACACATCTTTTTTGGTGTGAAGGGCTCAGTTCAACACCTAACACCTTTTATTGACTTGCTACTATATCTCAGACCTGTGCTTCATCTAAGAGATTTAAAGGAAGCTCTATCAGGCAGACAGATTAAACAAACGATGCACTCTCCCCCTATCTGTCAGTGCTTTAATGCTAACCAGAGACTAGGCCAGTTAAATAGAAAGGATGCAAATGCGTTTGCATAATAGGACCTGAGCTCCCTTTGCACACATACTGCATGCTGAAGCAGCAGAAAGCTCTGTGAAGTAGGTCTAATTATCCCAATTTTATAGATGACAAAACTTAGGCACAGCTGGTTAGTAGCAGGGCCAGGATGTGAACTCATGACCCATCCAGTTCCAAAGTTTATGGCTGCCTGGCTGTTCCATGTGCTATGCTGAGAGAGAAGATGAATTTCTCAGTCTTGACCCTGACCTCTAGCATGAGAGAAAGAAGCAAAGATGCCTGTCGCCTTATCTGGGGCCCATCAGTCACCAGTGTGTATGTTAAGACCTATTTATTCCTGTTCACCATGCAGAATTCGTGTAGATTCCTTTGGCTTACGGTCAGGGCCACCTTCAGGAGACAGAGGCCAGAAAGACTTGGGGCCCAGAATCAATTGAACACAGGAACAGAAGAAAGTTCTGTTTCCCAGAATATTTTCAAGAGTTTTAACACATAGAGAGCTTACTATCCCCTCACTGAGATGCTTCTTAACCCCTACACCCCCACCTGGCTGCCACCTCGGTCACTGGGGAATCCATTGGCTTTGACACACAAACTCCAGTTCTCCTGATGGGCTGCCAGGTCTGGAGATTATTTTCTCCTGTGATTGCCTTGAATGGAGTTGTTTTTTTTTTTTAAAAGGATATGAAATTTCACTTTATTTAAAAACATTTTTCCTTTAAAAAAAAAAAAAAAAGGACAGTGTAGATAATTTAGGAAATGCTCAAGATGAAAAAAAAAATCTCCTATAAACTTACTGTCCAGGCTTGGTGCCTGTGGCTCAAGAGGCTAAGGCACCAGCCACATACACCTAAGGTGGCGGGTTCGAATCCAGCCCGGGCCCGCCAAACAACAATGACGACTGCAACCAAAAAATAGCCGGGCATTGTGGCGGGCGCCTGTGGTCCCAGCTACTTGGGAGGCGGAGGCAGGAGATGCACTTGAGCCCAGGAGTTGGAGGTCGCTCTGAGCTTTGATACCATGGCATTCTACCCAGGGGGACAGCTTGAGTCTCTGTCTAAAAAAAAAAACTTACTGTCCGAAGGGAATCAGAATTAAATTTCTTCCTGCTTTCTAGTCTTTTATTCATGAATAGATAACAGAAAATAGAATGGAATTGTCTTCCCTTACATATTATTTTTCAGTTTGCTTTCTATTTTATTCATTTATTTATCTAACTGCCTATGGTATAGCATGATCACATTTCCAAATCAGTAAACTGTTTTCTATACTCACATGTTCTATATTCTGGACTATCTACTTTATACACTAGGGGATAGAAAAGGAGAAATATGAATTTTCCCTGTTCTCAAGGAGCTCAGTCTAGGTAGGAAAGAGACATGTCTGCGATTAAAACTACTTGTCAGTATGATGCCCCAGCATTGCAGCTGATGGTGAATTTTTCCATCAGGGAAAATCAGCACAGCTTCTCCCATGCAGTTTCAAATGGATTTGAGGCTTTAACTCCAGTGCCATGTTGTGTCATTGAGAGAGAGAACACTTCAGTGAAATTCTGCAGGTGCTGCTCCTGATGGGTATGTGTCCCTAGTGAGCCAGAGACAAGAAACCCAAATTTGCTATTCTCAGAGTTGGCCTCAGCATGGTGTAGCATCCTGAGACACCAGGCATGTGTCTGGGGTCTGATGATATGTATTTCCCATATGACATGGCCCTTATAACAAGCCAACCAGTTCATTTGCTGTGCAGGGAAAGAAACAATAGTCCAGCTTCCACAATGGGAGAAGGATGGCTGGGTTGGACTCATTTGGAGATAGTGAGGGGGGGGTCCCCAACATGGTGCCTTCCTTAGAGATTTTCAAGGGAAATTTTGATCAGACCTGGTTTCTGCCTTGTATGGGGCTTTAGAGCCTAATCTTGTGAAGATACAGTTCCTCTGTGGAGTATGTGAGGTATCCTGTGATGTTGAAGGTAATGTGGTACCTGGGAGGACCTGTGCATCTGAAGGCTTCCTTGCTTCTATAAAACACTACAGAAAAAAGAAATGTGTTCAATTGGAATAGCACCTGAAGATGTTTAGCAGGGCAGTGATTCCTCCCCCCAAAGGAAATACAGTGGTCAGATTCATCAAGACAGAAAGTAGAATGGTGGTGGCCAGGGACGAGGGGAAGAGAAAGATGGGGGGCTTATAGTTAAATGGATACAGAGTTTTAGTTTTGCAAGGTAGAAAGTATTCCAGAGGTGGATAGGGATGATAGTTGCACACTAATGAGAATACTCAATGCCACTACATTATACGCTCCAAATGGTTAAGATGGAACATGTATATTATGTTTATTTTACCACAGTTTAGGAGAGAGAAAAGAATCAGTTTTTTTTAAGTAAGGAAAGCTGGCTTTCTTGTAAGGACAGTGTCATTGGAGAAACACTGACTAGAATAAAGCAAAAGGTGGCAGGCAGCGTGACTCCCTGGAAGGCACTGTCATGAAAGCAGCTGCTCTGGCGTCCTGTGGGGAAGCTATTAGGCAGTACAGTCCTGACAGCCTCAGAAGGGACAGTTGCACAGCAGGACAGGCTGGCAGAGAACTGGGACATCATGCTGGAGACAGCTGGAAAGGGAGGAGGCCTAGGGGGAGGCAACCCCATATCAATGTTTGCAGCCCTTTGCTGACTGTTCTGGGACAAGTCAGGAGTCAGAGAGCAAGTCTGCCTCTTCTGTGCTTTGGAGCCTTTTCCCACAGCCCGAGGTGCCCCAGTGCCTTGAGTCCAGCTCTACAGCTGAGTCCTACTCCGCAGAAGGAGCCCTTCTGCAGGCACACACGCACGCAACAAATGGAATTGAATCTGTGATTAAAATAAAGCTGCAGACAGATTGTCAAAGGCCTTTTGATGACTAGAGCAAACTTCCGGGAGATGGGGGATACCATCTTCAGTACCCAACACCGATCCCTGCACATACACAGGAAGCCAGGAAGGGATTAAGAACACAGTTTTTGGAGTTAGACCAATCTGGTTTTGAATTCTGGCTCCACCACTGACCTGGCTGTGGGATTTGAGATGAGTTACTTACCTGCTCTAAGCCTCTGTCCCCCCAACCCATTTCTAAAATAGGGCTGATAACAGTGTGCCCCTCCAAGAACTGTTGTCGTTGTGAGCATTGGATGAGATGATGGGTGCGCTCAAAGTGCTGCAGGCCACCACGCCAGGCATGGAATTGAGCCCTGATACGTGGCCGTTTTTTTTAGAGGAAGGTAACTGTGATAGCTGCTTGGGCTGAGAGAAGACCCGGTGCTTCCCCCTAGTGGACACTGTCTCCTTGCAGAGACAGACAAATGCCACAGGCAGCTTGTGCTCTTGCTGTGATCTGGGGGGTGAACTTGGTCTTGATGGGAGCATCATGAGGGACTTCATAGAGTAAAGGCCAGCCAGCAAAGAGAGTGGGGACTGCAGTTTCCTCCTGACACATACCTCCTTCATTCCCCAGACCCTGGGACCCTCCCCCCATTGCCTACAGAATGAAGCCAAACTCTCCACCCCAGTCATGGAGCTTCTTCACAATCTGGCTCGGTTTCGTCTCTAACTTGATCCTCCCCCACTTGGACCTCCTCCTCTCTCCATGCCTTCGTGTGTGCAGCCCTTTCCTCCTGGAATGCCTTTGCCTTTTCCCCACCTCAGCACATCCATCTTCTACCTACCCCTCAAGGATCAGCTCAAATGCTGCCTCTTCTTCAAAGTGCTCTCAGATCTCCCAACAGGGTGGTGCAGATTCTGCATCCTCAGCTCCTGTAGCCCTCTCTTTTGGCCTCTCATCAAGAGTCTCTCCATAAATTGTAGGATTTATTCACGCATCTCATCCCTTGTCCCATGCGGTGAGCCCCACACAGAGTCACAGGTGGCCCATCTGTAGATCTCCCTCCCACTTACTACAGAGCCTCTCATGTGGTGGGTGTTTGACAGAGTAAAGCAGAGAGACAAGAAAGCCAAGATGTCCCCAGAACTTTGGGCCAGAAAGAATGTGCTGCCAAAAGGGGAAGGCAGTGTCTTTGAAAGAGGACCATGGGATAGAGAGGTCTTGCCCCGACTCAGCAAACCCTGAACCATCCTGGGCAGGACGTGATGATCTGAAGGAGCAGGAAAGATGTCATTTGAGGAGGTCCAGGACCATCTTCTGGTTCAGTAACTTGCTAGAAGGACTCACAGAACTAATGCCATTGTACTCACATGGTTTATTATGATAAAGGATACAGATCAAAATCAGCAGAGGAAGGAAGCACGCAGGGTAGGGACTAGGAGAGGCCAGGCACCAGCTTTCGGTTCTCCTCTCCCAGAGGAGCTGTGTGGGCAATTCTTACTTCTCCCAGCAAACATATGTGTGACATGCACAGAGTGTCACTAACCAAAGAAGCTGACTGTCGGCATTCAGGGTTTTTGTTGGCTGTTGGTCATGTAGACATGACTGACTTTAGTCTCCAACTCTTCCAGGGGTCAAGTTGATACCTTCTGGCCCAAGGCCCTGCACCATACATCACAGTGTTAGCACAGACTATCCAGCATGGGCCCAGGTCCCCAGATAGACAAAGACACTTGTTAGATAGGACATTCCAAGGCTTAGAAGCTACCTCCTAGCAGCCAAGGGCAGGAGCCCAAACCTTTTTGGGAGGGAGGTTAATTTGCACTGAAGGAGTGCTCTGTGTATACCCTGAAATGAGACACACAATCCCATGAGTGTGGGCAACATTTCCTGAGAACTGTGCCCACAGCTCCCATCAGCTCTCAAAGAAAAACATGATCCAAAAGGAGCTGACTGGATGTTTTCTGTGACATCCTTCCCAGAACCTGGAAGCAAGGGATGCAAATTAGGGTCAAAAGAAAGAGGTTTGACTCCAAATAATCCATCTCCTTTCTTACCCTTGACTGGATTCCAGGTCTAAACTCCAAGAACCTACGCATTCCCCAAAAGTTTAAAGGACGGGGCTGAGTGCTCTTTGCTTTCTTGTAGTCATGCAGCCAGCCCTCACTTTGCCCAGGAATTCAGCTGTAACCCCTCACCCGTTATGGTCCTTTCTGGTGAGCAGGCATTTCCATCAGGGCCCTCAGCTTCCAGAAACCTTTACTGGAGATCACTTTTTAAACCTGGTTTTAATTTCCACCCAGAAGGCTATGGAGGAGTCCCACTGGGTCCCCCAGCCTCTTCCCTGAGAGGAAGGATCTCTCTGTCCTGCCAGGTTAGCAGTCAGTGCCAAGTAGAGGAAACTCAGCTCTTGGCCCCAGATCCCTGCCCAAGAAAGGTGGTTGTGCCCGATGGAAAGTTTGGACTAACGGACTCTCCTTTCCAAAAACCCGGTCTGATATTTACACAAAGTCTGAAATTAATGCAGAGGAAACTTCCAAGTGCCTGGGCTGGGGTGGAAGTCTGAGAGCAGGAAGGGCAGGTCTCTAGTGTGGGGTATTTTTCTACAGAGAGAACAGGGCAAAGCTGAATGTCCCTGGGTGAGTGAATCAGGGGGCATTAATCATGCCCAGTGCTTCTCCACTTGATAGTGGTTTTCCTAGGAATCTGCAATGGAGATAGGGGCCAGGAAGGGAATAACGGGAAAGGCTGATGGTGTTGTGCTAAATTTGTCCTTCAAGTGCCCACCCTTCTCCAGGCATACACTTTGGGGTCATCCATGGATGCAGCCACCTCATCCACAGGAAGCACCAGCCATGGCCACCCTTCCTTCTAGGCCTAGACTCAGCCTCACTCCCAGCCCCTTAGAAATGCAGCCTGCATCAGATTGACAAACCAGCTGGAAGTTCTGTTTTGCCCCTGGATACTGTCTCTGTGCTTACTCACTACTCCCTGGTTGGTGGTTCCAAGACCAAGCTTCCCCACCCCTGGTCCTCTGTTAGTAGAAGAGAACTGGCAATGGATATTTCCATGGGCCTTGGGTGCCCCTGGCTACCCCTGACAGCACTGCTCAGAGTTACCCTCCATCCTGGGGCTTCTAATGACTCCAGGGCAGAGAAGACAGGAATGCTTTGAGATCAAGTGGCACCCAACAGGAATGATTGGTGGTAAGATTAATGCTCCTTCCATTTCCGAGCTTAATCCAGGTGGGATACTGCCTATTCTTTAAGAGCTTTTCATTCATTGGTTCATTTGTTGAATGCGTATTATATGCCAAGCACTGTTCTAGGCACTGGAAATACGCAGTGAGCAAAACAGACAAAAGTCCCTCATGGAATATATATTCAAGTAGGGGAAACATGATAAACAAACAGAAAAGGACAACAGCTTCAAGTAATGAAAATGGTATAAACAAACGATAGTGAGGTAACATGATGGGGAAGGGTTGGGGGGGGTTCAAGGGAGGGACATTTAAACTGAGTCTGGAATAATGAAAAATGGTTAGCTAGGGAAAGATCCAGAAGTGTGTACCAGGAAGAAGGAAGAGCAGGGGCAAAAGCCCTTGGAAGTAAGCAAGTTTGTGTGTCCAAGTCATGACTAGAATGTCGCTGAAACCAAGGGTGAGATGTGGTCTGAGCAGGAGGGGTTCAGACTGTGTGCGACCGGGAAGCCCCAGGAAGGAGCTGAATTTTGCTCCAAGAACATTCGCCCTCTTCTGCCATGAAGTATATAGGCCAAGCTCCTATTTGCGTTAGCCGTCCCTTTTGACCTTAACTCAGCAGCCAGCTCATTGAAGATCCCAATGTGATACAAGCTCCCTTCCTCCCATCCCCTCCTGCCACCCTATCCAACAGGATCATACTGCCCTGGGGACATAGGGACTTCTGTTGGGTGATTTGGAGGGAACAAGAGGAAGTTCAGGGCAAGTGGCCATAAGCATTCGTCATCATTGCCCACCTCTCTTCCTAACTGGAAATCAGCAATTTCCAGAGGCCTCACCAATGGAAATTCTGGCGAGAGATGCCAAGAAACTTACCCAAGTGCACCAGATAGCATGTTGTGAGTCAAAGGTGTGAATTCAGGCTGTGTTCTTAAGGCACCTATCCTCTAGCATACTGTGTTGTCTCTCAGGAAATAGTCTGGGTTCAAAGTGAACCCCAAGGGGAAGATTAAGAACACATATCCCCTGTCACAACAGACCCAAGTCAAAGACTAGCGGGGACAAGTGTCAGTAGGGGAAAGGAGTCAAGCACAGAGACCAGACAGGGAGAAGCTAAGGCCATCTTCTGAGATAATTTCTGCTGCTTGTCCCAAGCCATAGCCAACTCCTTCTGGGTCTCCACTATGCCAACCCCACCCCCACCCCCAGACAGCCAGGGCCTGTACCCAAAGCTCACACAGGGCTTCAGCAAACCAAGGCCATCTCTGTGTTTATTGTTTGGCCAGAGCCCTCCTGATACCTGGTCAGAACAATGAGGCTGGCCACAGACTGGCACTGGCAGAAACAGCTCCTCAGGCTGATTTCTGAAGCTGAAGTTTCAAAAAACTTTGAAACTATCTTCTCCTTGCCCCTCTGTGACTGGCAGCACAGGAAGCAATAGGAGTTGGCCAGTTCTTCACCCGCCAGAGGTCCCCCCCCCCACTCCCCTGGCAGGGTGGGACGTTAGAAAGGGTCAGAGGCTCAGCTCAAGAGAGTGCTCTGCTGACTACCTGTGAGTTGGCTGGTGGGAGTCCAGATATTCTTGAACAAATGATGTTCATGCTTTTGTAGGTACTGGCTGAAATACAGCCCATTTAATCAAAAATGGCTTGATTAGAGCTCTTTCAAAAATCCACCCTGGAAAAGTCTGGAAGTTAATTAGGACTGTCTGCAGCCTAGCCACACAGCAGCGGCTTTGCATAGTGACCATCCTTTTTGGAGCCCTCGGATGATTTGCCTGAAGGATGCTGGGGACGAGCCACTATGTCCACTGGGGAGCCGGCCTTGGAGTAAACCTCTGGGAACACAGCAAAAGCCAAGTTCAGAGCTCTGGGAGGGACAGGGAGTGCCACTCCCTATTGCTAGAAGGTCCAAGAACGGGTAGGACTCCTGCTTGGGAGCCCACCTCCCCCAGGCTGCAGCTTCTACTTATTTATTTATTTTAAGATAGAGTTTCACTCTGTTGCCCAGGCTGTAGTCCCATTGTGTCAGCCTAGCTCATAGTAACCTCAAACTTCTGGGCTCAAGTGATCCCCCAACCTCAGCCTCCTGAGTAGGTGGGACAATGGGTATCTGCCACAACACCCAGCTAATGTTTCTATTTTTAGTAGAGATGGGGGTCTCTCTCTGAGCAGTCATCTTACTATCTATAAAGTAGGAAGAGCAATACCTATCTCTGCAAGGTTGTCTTAAGGATGAGAAATGGCATGTGTACCATTATGAACATAATTTCTGACTTACAGTGGGCCCTTCATAAAGGTGGTCCTTAGATTGTTAATGAGATCATGGCATAAGTTGATTCTGGCTTTAAGAATCAACTTGACCACTGTTACCTGAGGGAGAAAGAGGATGAATGCCTCCAAAAACCACAGCGAAGCTCTGAGAGCTCTGTGGCAAGCCTTGTGTCCCTGGAGACTGCAGTGGCAGCATTAGGCTCTTACCTTACAGGTCACAGTGTATTTGACCTGTGACCTGTGCATTTGTATGCACATCCTTCCCCCAGTCTTGGGGTGAATGCAAAAATGAGGATAACCAAAGTTGGGGGTTCCATTATTTGCTGTCATTGCAGATCAAATGAGCCTAATTTAAATTAGACGTAGGTACAAATTGTGTGTGAGTATCACTTCTTATCAAGTTGGCACATATTGGTTGAGTGACTACTATGTGCAGAGATTGAGCCAAGTGCCCACAGTAGGTGCTCTGTGCATATAGACTGGATTAAATGCAGTGATGGTCCCTTGAGGGAGGACCCAGCCAGATCAGGTCTGAGAAAAGAGGCAGCATTCACTGAGGGCCACGCAGCATCTCTCATTTAAATCCCAGTGCCCTGTGCCAAGCAATAGACCATTATCTTAACAGCACTTTAGAGGCAAGGATGTTGAATAATTAGGTCAAGGTCATATGCTCACATATAAGTGTCAAAGCTGCAATTTTGCAAGGTTTTTGTGACTATGAACCATGTTCTTTCGGCTACACAGCCTTGCCCCTAACCTGGCCATCCCCACCCACCCCCACAGTCCCACAAGCCCCACAAATGTTTGGCCTAATAGTTTAAGACAATGGTGGAAAAGAAGCCACAAGCCAGGATGTGTTCATTAATAAATTGGTCACAAGAAGAAATGACAAAGGACAAGGGAGAAAGTTCCAGGCCTTGAAGAAGAGCAGGATTAGGTCAGACCTGGGGCTAGGGAGAAGGTGTTCCAGAAGAACAGAATTGTGTGAGAAAAAGAAGCAGGTAAGGGCAGGGCCACACTCGACCCTGGGGCTCACACGGGGCCTTGTGCCTGAAGCTGCATCAGCACAGGGTCTCACATAGCAAGGTAACAAGTGCCACCTACAGGTATGACACTGTCTAGTCAGGTGTCATTTTTCTGTTACTTCTTTTCTCCTACCTCAACCACCTGAGCCTCGCTGCTCCCCAAGGAGTTCCCCTCACTTCTCTTAAATGTGAGCACGGCCCCCACAACCTCGCAGCTCCCACTCTGCGTTCCCCACCCCCAGCTCCTTCCCCAGCATTAAGGGTGTGGGGGCATCTTTTGGAATGGGGCAAACTTTCCAAGACAATGGGCTCAGCAGGCAAGCAAAAACCCTTGCCTGCCACTCCAGGAGGCCAAGGGGAGCAGATTGCTTGAGCTCAGGAGTTAGAGACCAGCCTGAGCAAGAGCGAGACCCTGTCTCTAAAAAAACAGCCAGGCGTTATGATGAACACCTATATATAGTCCCAAATACTCAGGAGTTTGAGGCAAGAGGATCGCTTGAGTCCAAGAGTTCGAGGTTGCTGTGAGCTATGACAACACCACAGCACTCTACCGTAGGCAAGTACCTCAGGGAAAAAAAAAAAATCCTTGCTCTGGGTGTTGGAGCAGAACAAGAAGGGATGGGCTGCTCCCAGCCACAAGGGAGATAGGAGGAGTGAGATGCGACTCATTCCATCCCCAGAAGTGAGAAGGATTGGACTCTCTTTGGTACCACATGGAGCCAGCATTTAGCAGGTTCTCCCAACCCTTCTCCACTTCAGAGATGGCAAATCTGAGGCTCTCTGTCATGCAGCCAGTTTAGTCAGGCTCAAGGTTAGGACCCAGAGCCCACTTACTCGTGTCCACAAATCTCTGGGTACAGATTTGTCTCCACCCATGAGGTATAAGCAACTCCAAGGGGAAATCTTCCTTCCCCTTCCCTGGGCCCCTCCGCCTCAGCACAGAGGAGCTCACAGACAATCCTAGACTAGACTGTGGCCTTGAGGGTTTATCTACAGCACTTTCCACCCCACTGCCAACTGCCTTTTCCAGAAGACCCACTTAATTGCCCAGAAAGCAGGAAAACACTTTGGAATTCTATTTAAGATATTTCAGTGATGATAGAGCAAGCAATAAATTTGGTATAAGGAAATCAAAGATATGGCAAAAGACATGAGGGGAGGGAGAAGAAGAAGAGGAAGAAATACAAAAAGTATTTAACAGCCACAAAAAAAGGAACTTCACAGTTTCACAAGTAAGGCTTGCATTATGATCCCAATTTACAGATGTTAAAACTATAAACTGAGGCCTTATGTGAGTTCCCCAGGGAGTAAGGACAGAGCTAGGACTGGAAGCAGCTTCCTGGCTCCCCCTTTTTACTCTGTCGACTGTCTGTTTAGAATATGCAAACCCTTTGCAGCTACAGTTGGGGTCACTCTGTCCAGATGTGCCCTTAGTGTGGGGTTACTCTGACACTTTCCTTTTGTGGCGTTTGAAATCTCAGTTTCAAGTGTGTATGGTACCATGTTTCTGCATGTCTATCAGGATGATCTTGTCCATGAATGAATGACAAGAGAAGAGGCTTGCTGGGAGATTAGGATGTAGACAAATGACATGGTTGTAGCTGGTGGCTGGGGAAATGAGTGACAGTGGTTGTCTCAAATCCCTCCTCCAGGATTTAAGTCAGGGACACAGAGCCAGTAGGTCACTGGCAAATCTTACTGGTCTAACCATCTACCAAATTCCAGCAAAGTATCAAATGCCATTTTTTGTTGTTCCCAGTACTGTGTGAGTTAACACAAAGGGATTTTTTTTTTAAGGCTTGATTTTCAACATGAAGGAGATCACAGTCTGCAGGTGAGATACAGTTTAGCACACATAAAATAGGAGAAAAATGAAGTGTTGAAGGGTGAGTTGGCGGAGCAGAACCAAGGGGCAAGGCCTAATGAGGCTCATGGAGGAAACAGGTGCCCAGAGCACTGTGCTGGGCTGGGAGATTGAAATGGAGAGGAATGTGGCCCAGCTCTGCCTGAGGGCTGGCAAACTGGCCTTGGCTTACCAGCCAGCCTAGGGGCACATGCAGTACACTCAGTGAATAGAGAAGGAGGTTTCATTTGAGGGACAAAGAAGAATGCCCTTTATCCTTCCCTTGGCCTTTCTCTTTATTTAGTGTTGAAGTCATGTGTCACTTAATAACAGGGATACATTCGGAGAAATGCATCCTTAGGCAATTTTGTTTTTGTGTGAACATCAGAGAATGGACACAGACCTATAGGTCTGCACACCTATACTATATGGTTTAACCTGTTGCTCCCAGGCTGCGGCCCTATACAGCATGTTACTGTAAGCAACAGAAACACAATAGTATTTGTGTCTCTAAACATATCTAAATACAGCAAAGGTATGGTAAAAATACGGCACAAAAGATAAAAAATGGTTCCTGCAGGACTGGAAGTTGCTGTGGGTGAGTCATTGAGTGAGAAGTGAGTAAGGCCTGGGCTATTACTGTGCACCACTGTAAACTTTATAACACTATACACTTAGGCTATACTACATTTACAAAACAGTTCAGTAATTGCACTATGACATTATGATCGCTATAATGTCACCAGGTGATAGGAATTTTTCAGCTCTCTTAGAATCTTCCGGGACCATCCTGGTATATACAGTCCTTCACTGACTGAAACATCACTATAGAGCAGATCACAGCAGTTACTTCTAGTGGTGGTACTGGTAAATCCACTCAAAAGGGAAAAAAAAAAGTTTTCACATCATTTGCAGTGTTTGCTGATTTCCATGGTGTGAATACAACTGTCCTCACAAATTTCAAGCTACCAGTGTGATGTTACTGAACAGAGCATTGGAAAGAGATGCTTAAAATTGGCTCTTGCCCGTAGCTCAGTGGGTAGGGTGCCGGCCACATACACCCAGGCTGGTGGGTTCAAACCTGACCTGGGCCAGATAAACAACAATGACAACTGCAACCAAAAAATAGCTGGGTGTTGTGGCAGATGCCTGTAGTCCCAGCTACTTGGGAGGCTGAGGCAAGAGAGTCATTTAAGCCTGAGGGTTTGAGGTTGCTGTGAGCTGCAATGTCACGGTACTCTACCAAAGGCGACATAGTGATACTCTGTCTCAAAAAAAAAAAAAATTGGCTCTTGCCAACAAATTGGCTCTTGCTGGTGGCTTCTTATAATCCTGGAAAGGGAAGACTCTGATTGTTACTGTGGGCTGCATGAGGACTGTGACCTTTCTCAAAATACATGGTGTACTGAAATGCTATCATTAACCAATACAGTCACGCTCATGATGGACGAGATTTAGAAATAATCTGCCCCACTGGGCTATGTACCACGAAGGTACTCAACACCTGTGAGCCTCCATCTCTACCCCTTCTCCCTCTGAGACCTAGGATTGAAGGAGATGACTTGTGAGATATACAGGCCTCCATTTATTTATTCATTCACCCAGCAGACATTTCTTGATTGCCCTCACTGTGTGCCAGGCATGACACTTGGTACCAGGGAGACAGTGGGAAACCAGACCCATAGTCACTACCTTGTGCAGCTTTCTAATACTGGCAATACTGTATTAGTATAACCAGGCCCCTGGCACTAGGTTCTGGTTTAGGCTCCACCACCAACCTGCCATGTGGCCTTGAATGAGTCACTTAACTTCCTCAGCCCTCAGTTTCTTTGCCTGGAAATGAAGAAGTTGTAATTAAGATTCGCAAAGGTCTATCCCAGATCTGACCATCTTGGATGGTCCCAGATGGACCATCCTTTGCTCCCAGGAAGAAAGAGAGGTCCAAAAGCCACATGAGGAAGGCTTGGTTGAAGGGACCAGGAACATCTCCATGGAAGAGGAGCAGGCAAGAGAGCAGATTGGACCCCTGAATATCCATCATGAGGTCCCTGAAAGAGGAGTAGACAAGTTTGTGGGCCTCTGATGATGGTACTGACAGATGGAAATTATAATGGGGGTGGACCATTTGACCCCATCTTGGAAGATCTTGAGGACAATTAGAGCTGCTCGTCCATGGAATGGGCCACCTTGGGAAGGGATGAGTATCTGCCATTCAGTCAGAGGCTGAAAACCACCTGCCTTGGCTCTGTAGATAGGATCCCTGGCAAGAAGGCCATGACTATAAAGCACCATGATCATCAGTTCTGAAGGAACAAAAATAGTCACTTGTCCCATTATGTTGTATGGAAAAGACAAATAAGATACAAAATGGTTATAATTATAAAGAATGCAAGTGGATGCCTAAGAAAAATGACTGGAAGGGAAACTGTCAAAACACTAACAATGTTTAGATCAGGATTGTGAGAGATCGGGGATTTGTCCATTTTCCCATTTTCCAAATGTTTGGTAATGTAGTGATGTTGTTTTTCAAACAAAAGCCGTTTTATGCTTTATGGAAAGTCTTCTAGTCCAACCCTCATGTTGAGACAGGAAGACTCTCTACTACCACTAAACTCTCTTCCAATCCCCAAATTCCAAGAGGCTCACTCGGGTTGAATCACTGGGGAGGTGGGAGGAAAGTCGCATTGATGGATGCCTGCTGAGTGCCAGACCCTGTGCTGGATGCAGAGCAGCGGCACAGTGCCAGGCCTGGAGGAGGGACAAGTCTGTCCCATTATCTCACTCAGTCTTTGAAACAGCCATGGAGCGGGCCCTGTGTTATCAAGCAGTAGGTGGCCCTGAGTTATTAAGCAGTAGGACCCCAGGTCTCAGGGTCTCCACTGTACATATTGCCGGAAGAGGAAATCAGGGTAAACAGTGAGTGCCTATCCAGTGCCATAATTTGATGAATCAAGGCCCTGGTGAGGTAGACATCCATGGGATGGAGTCAAGTTGACAAGGAGATGAAGGGTATCCCTGCCTCCAACTACGGGGCACATGTGTGCACACATACACACACACTCACACAACCTCGGCTCAGGTTAAAAGCACTAGCAGTCTTCCTTTCTCCAATCAAATCTTCTAATAATTCTTTCTGAGAGAGTACTTCCTACGTGATCAACCCAACACCCCTGGCTCCCCACCCCCTCCGGGCCTCCACCCAGCACCCACTTCCTGCTCCCCAAACTCCTCATTGCAGGATCCCCCATCCCCTTCCTCTAACCCGCTATGTGCTGTGCAGTCCTCTTGTCACCTTCTGATTTTGCTTCCCAGGGAGAAAGGCCTCCCTGTTGACAGGGCTGCACTGGGACTTGGGCTGGCAAAGCCAGTCTGCTCACATAAAAGACTCACTGAGTCCTGGAGACACTTGGAACCCAGACAGAATGGAATTTCTCTCTATTTTCTTTACAGCTGAGAAAACACACACAAACACAAGAGCATATTTATTGCAATATTTCTATCCCAAAGTTTGTCTTTAAAAAAAGAAGAAGAAATAAAATTAGTTTCTCTGCCCACTCCACCCCATCCCCACCCCCACACCCCTTTTCATGCCTTC
Source organism: Galagoides demidoff (assembly GCA_963574575.1). Lineage (NCBI taxonomy): Eukaryota > Metazoa > Chordata > Mammalia > Primates > Galagidae > Galagoides > Galagoides demidoff. The sequence continues at coordinate 1,591 of CAUYQV010071106.1, read as the reverse complement.
TCGTTTCCTGGTCTAAGCCAGGGAGAAAAACAGTGCAGTCCAAGCCCCACAGAGAGCTCCTGCATCCCCGGACAATGTCCGGCTTGTTCAGAGAGGGAGGGAAGAAACACAACTCCGAAAACATACACAGAACTTCCCAGTGAAGGGTGTTCTGAGGGAAGAACAGGCGGGCCTTGTGTCTGAACACGAATCCCCAAGGCTCTGGGAAGAGAGGAGCCCACAAGTCTAGGCCCCCTCCCCAGCCTGGAGAGGACACCTTCCCTCCACCCTCCTGGGAACTGTTTCCCAGCTGTGACTGGTCACACTGGGCCTGAATGAGAGCTTCACAGCTCAGCAACCCTCACAGGGCCAGAAGCTAAAGCCCAAAGCCTTTTTTTTTTTTTAAAGTAGAAAAGTCCCTAAGGAAAAGTAGGGGCTACTTCTCAGAACTCTGGGATTTTCCAGACTTCCTCCAATGTGAGGGTGATGCACCTCATTCATTCACCCCATACCCCTAGCAGCACCCACACAGACAGCCCTTTCATTTCTTGGGTGATCAGTGTATGTGGCATAGGTAAAGGACAGGACAGGTAGTAGAAAAATGTCACGCTGAAACAACAGGCAGAGTATGATCACCCAGAGTCCTGGGTGCTCTGGGATGGGACCATCAGTGCCCCTCCTGGACCTAGGAGCTCTGGGGGTTCTGCCCCCTTTTATCCCAGAATGCATCCAGCCCCAGCCAATGGTGACTGAGCTAACAGCGACACCTGCTGGGCTGTCAGATTCTGCCAGAACTGAGCTCTGGGAATGCCAGGGGTGCCACCTCAGCCTCTCAGTCCCAGGTCCTCCATCCACTCCAAGGCTCCCTCCTGCTGTCATGCAAACACTTCCAAAACCAAACATGGATTCTCATGAACTAAGGAAGAGGACAGGGTAGGTGCTGACACAGGCCCATCCAGCAGAACAAGTCTGGGAACATCACTGGACACCTGTCGTGGAGGGCAAGTCACAGGGAGTGTGACACACTCTAGGCCAGCAGTACTGTCTTCACTGCACCTCAGAACCTTCTGGGGAGGTCTGGGCTGAAGCCCTGGTGATTTCAATTGCAGCTGAGGGTGAGAGCCACTGCTCTGGTTCATCTCTTATTGACCCAGCTGGTCTTCTGGAGTCTACCAGTGCTGGCGTCAGGGTCCCAGTTGTGCAGGGCATGTCCTTTACATTGTGGGTGTCACAGACCTGTTCAGGTATCATGACAGATTTCTAGCAGATGACAATAAGGAAGGCTTGTCTTTCTAATTCACACGAAGACATTCTTTGGGCCAGCAAAAGGGCTACAAGGATTCTAGGCCCTCATTGCTCTCCTAAATCTGTTGGCTCGGCACCTGTGGCTCAATCGGCTAAGGCGCCAGCCACGTACGTCTAAGGTGGTGGGTTCGAATCCCCAGCCCAGGCCCGCCAAACAATAATGATGGCTGCAACAAAAAAATGGCCGGGCATTGTGGCAGGCGCCTGTGGCCCCAGCTACTTGGGAGGCTGAGGCAGGAGACTCGCTTGAGCCCAGGAGTTGGAGGTTGCTATGAGCTGTGATGCCATGGCACTCTACCCAGGGGGA
>CAUYQV010071105.1:0-10950 GCA_963574575.1 Galagoides demidoff | reverse complement strand
AAAAAAAAAATTTGTATCAGAATGTTTATTGCAGCCCAATTCATAATTGCTAGGTCATGGAAGAAGCCCAAATGCCCATTGACTCACAAATGGATCAATAAATTGTAGTATATATACACCATGGAATATTATGCAGCCCTAAAGAAAGATGGAGACTTTATCTCCTTCATGTTTATATGTATGGAATTGGAAAATGTTCTTCTTAGCAAAGTATCTCAAGAACAGAAGAAAAAGTATCCACTGTACACAGCCCTATTTTGAAACTGATTCATAGCTTTCATAGGAATGTCATAACCTAATTATAGCCTTAGAATGTGGGAAGGGGGGTGGATGGGGGGAGGGAGAGTGATTGGTGGGGTCACCTCTATGGTTTATCTTACAAGGGTACAAGTGAATCTTTCTAAAAGCAGAGTACGAATGTCTTGACTCAATAACTAAGAAAATGACATGAAGGTTATGTTAACCAGTTTGATGAGAGTATTTCAAAATGTATGTGAAAATAGCACACTGTACCCTATGATTGCATTAATGTACACAGTTATGCTATAAGAAATAATAAAGGAAATTTGAATGGGAAAGAAAATAATGGGTCAAGCTGCCTTTTTCCCCCTATACAGCTAGCTAGTTATTCCAGTACTCGTTAAAGAGAATATCAATTCCCTTAGAACCTTCAAAAATCAATAGCCTGTATGTGTGGGTCTATTTCTGAATCCTCTGTTCTGTTCTTTTATTTACATGTCTGTCCTTACATCAGTATCATACTCAAGACTGCCATACATTTTGCTTGACACCCGTAGATCAGGTAGGGCACCAGCCACATACACCGAGGCTGGCGGGTTTGAACCTGGTCTGGTCCTGCTAAACAACAACGACAACTGCAACCAAAAAATAGCCCGGTGTTGTGGCAGGCACCTGTAGTCCCAGCTACTTGGGAGGCTAAAGCAAGAGAATTGCTTGAGCCCAAGAGTTTGAGTTTGCTGTGAGCTGTGACATCATAGTACTCTACAGAGGGCAACATAGACTCTGCCTTAAAAAAAAAAAAGGTTGCTGTACATTTATAGTCAGTGGAGAAACTAGGTAGTTTAAGTTCTCCATGTTTATTTTTTCAAGATTGCTTTGCAGATTCTGAGACCTTTGTGTTTCTGTATGAATTTTAGAATCAACTTGTCAATTTCTATGAAAAAAATCTGTTGTGACAAATTCACTTTGTATTAAGTCTATAGATTAATTTGGGGAAAACTAATTCTTAACTATGTTGAGTGGTCTAATCCGTAAGCATGGCACACTGACCAATACCTCTTTCTAAGGCCTTTTTTTTTCAGTAATGCTTTGTTGTTTTCAGAGTAGAAGTCTTATACATAGGTATGCTATTAAACGTATCTCTCATGTAGTTTATAGGTTTTTTAATGCGACTGTAAGTTGGAATTTTCTATTGAATTTTATTTTCTAATGGCTGCTAGTATAGAGGGAAAAAAAGGATCTTTATAAATTGAACTTGTGAGTCAATAAGTAAAAACTCCTAAGTTCTGCTTTCTTTTTCATAGATTTTCTACATACGTGATCACATTGTCCATGAATGAAGATAGTTTTCATTCTTCCACTTCTGTCTATGCCTCATTTCCTTTACTTACTGTACTGGCTATGATCTCTAGTTCAATACTGAATAGAAGTGATGAGAGTAGACAAGCTTATCTTGTTTCTTATCTTAGGGATAAAGTGTTTAATATTTAATCACTGGTTATGAGGTAAGCTGTAGGTTTTCTGTAGATATCCTTTATTAGGTTGAAGAAGTCGCTCTTGTTTCTAATTTGCTGAGAGTTTTTATTATCATAATGGGTATAGACTTGTTTCAGTTTTTCTGTCTTTGAGATCATATGGTTTTTCCTCTAATTCTGTTACTGTGACTTACATTGATTTTCTATATTAAATCAATTTTGCATTTCTAGAATAAGCACTACTCACTTATGCTATGGTATCTTTTTATACACTGCTAGATTTGATTGGATAGTTATATAAAGAATTTTCATACCTATGTTCATGAGAGGTGTATTTTTGTCAAGTTTTGAGATCAAAGCAAGTGGAGAAGTATTTCCTCTTTGTCTTTCATGAATGAGTGAGAGGAAGATTTCCATGTATTCCTTACAAACTTTTAGAATTCAGTAGTGAAGCCATCTGTGCCTGGATTTTTCTTGGTATGGAAGTTTTTAATAATACATTCAATTCTTTTGAGAGGTCCAGGGCTCTTCAGGTTCAGCAGTGGGTTCTTAGCTGCAACACCAGCAGCATGGTGCAGGAAAGGAAAAATTGGTAAGTTGAACTTTACTAAAAGTAAAAACTTCTGAAAAAAATGAAAAATTCTCCTGTGCAAAAGACACTGTTCAGAGAATGACAAAAGCCACAGACTGGGAGAAAATATTTGCAAAACCCATATCTGATAAAGAACTTCTACACAAAATATATCGAAAAATCTCTTGAAGCTCAACAAGAAAGCAAACCCAATTTTAATAGGTAAAAGGTCTGACATAGCTTACCAAAGAAGATGTACAGATGGCAAATAAGTATTTGAAAAGATGTTCAACATATGTTATCAGATATACATTTTATCACACATTTTAATACATTTATACGTGTGTACATAACACTAAACAAAACTTGTATAAAACCATTCCCTTACTAATGTTATATACCATGAAATATTATCATGATACTATTTTTAAAAAGCAGAGGTACATGTGATAAATATTATTTGGTCTAGAAACATGATTTCAAAGTTTCTTAACCAAGAAAGCAAATTTTGTATTCTTGACAATTCACTGCAGTGGAACATCCCATGCCCTAAAATAAAATTGTTATTTGTAATAACCATAATGATAATTGTGATGATATTAATAGAAGAAATGCCTGGCATATGCAAGCTGCTAGTCACCTTTCTTTAATTAGTTCAGATCCTTTAAAGTCTGTAAGGTAAATGTCATAACCTCTGTTTAACAGATGAGGAAACCAAGTGTCTCAGTCTGTTCAGGCTGCCGTAATAAAATTCCAGAGACTGGATGGCTTAAACAAGAGAAATTCACTTTCCCACAGTTCTGGAAAGTCCAAGCTCAGGAAGGTGGCATGGTCAGATTCTGGTGCAGGTTCTCTCCCTGTCTTGCAGACATCCTCCTCCTTGCCATGTCTTCACATAGGGGGTAGCACAGAATATATTCTCTGAAGCCTTTTCTTATAAGGTCACTAATCTCATCATAAGGACCTCACCCTCATGGCCTTCTCTAAACCAAATTACCTTCCAAAGGCCCCATCTTCAAATACCATCACAGTGGGTGTTAGGGCTTCAACATATGAATTTGGGGAGGGACATACCTGAGTCCATTGCACCAAGATTCAGAGACATTAACTTGATCATTAAGTGGTAGAGGCCAGGCTAAGCTCTTGTCTACTAACTTGAAAACTCATGTTTTCAGTAGGCAACACCTTCCATTAACGAGGTGGGATTTGAGGCAGCCTCGAAACTTGAGCTCATGCTTTTGCTAGTGCAGCACACTCACTGAGGAAAGCCAAAGATGAGCAATCAAAACCTTACAACAACAAAATAGAAGTTTCAAGAAACAGCAGTGTTAATATTCCCACAAGAAGGGCTCTTGTGGGAAACGCCACACAGGAAAAAGGGCAGGAGGAAGGTGAACCAAACGCTGTGACAGCCTGGAGAACCTCCTTTCTGGTGGGTCATGGGTCACCCTGACCTTAGCCTCCATTGGTCCCTGAATCCCAGGCTTGCCTTGGGGCTCCCTTGGAATATAAGGAGGCCCCCAGGGAAGAGCGGGCTCTTATAAGAACATAGGGATTTTTAGTGAGACATCCAGAAATAAATCAGCAAAGTCTTCATGTCTGCTTATCACCAAAAAATAACATTTTAAAACACTTAATCATCCCTACCCAACCCAGAAGTACCCCCATTTTAGAAACTTGTTTTCAGAGGATGAGGTGGCATCAAGAGTATCTACTGTTCATATAATTTAGTAAGAAACAAATATTGTATGCTGAAATTTTAATGTATTTTTAAGTGTTTTTCTTTAGACCATGTCAGAAATGTCCCCATGTCAAAACAGCCAAGTCAACATGCCATGCTTTTGAGTAGCACCCCGAATCAGCCATGTCAAAATACCTGGCCTAATACCTCCCTAGGTGTGAACCAGCTAGTGTGATGGATGCATTAATCCACAGACCATGCTCCCAGGCTGGAGGCGAGGTTACCACCCAGGAAATGTGTGTGTCAGAGGGACCTTTTCATTATTAGGAATAATGACAAAAGGATCAGTTTACCTAGAAAATGTAGCAATCCTAGCTGTGTGTGTATACAACAACAGAGCTCAAAAAATATGTGAAATAAAACTGAGAACTAAATGGGGTATAAGTATTATTGCAGATTAAAACACTCTTTCTCAGTACTTGATAGAACAGACAGAAACTCATAAGGGATATAGAAGACTGGAACAACATTATCAACAAAACCCTGACCTAACTGGCATTTATAGAACATGCAACCCAAAATAGCAGAGTAAAAATTATTTTCAAGTATACATGGATTCTTCACCAAGATGGACTATATTACGGGTCACAAAACAAACATTTTTTTAAAAAACGAAATTACACAAAATTTGGTTTTTGACAATAATGGAATTAAACTAGAAATCCATAACAGAAAGATCTGGAAAATCTCAAATTTGGAAATGAAGTAATGTACTTGTAAATAACTCATAGGTTAAAGAGGAATACTCAAGGACAATCAGAACATATTCTGTACTGAATGAACATGAAAGTAAAATATAACAAAATACTCCCTCTAAGGAGTGCTTCGAGGGGAAATTTATAGCATTAAATTTTTATATTAGAAAAGAAGAAAGTTCTCCAATCAATAATCTTAGCTTCTATTTTAAGAAACCAGGAAAACCAAATGGGGCCAGAGGAGGTCAAACTCTTACTCTTTGCAAACAATGTGATCATATATTTAGAGAACCCCAAAGACTCAACCACAAGACTCCTGGAAATGATCAAAAAATACAGCAATGTCTTAGGATATAAAATCAATGTCCACAAATCAATAGCCTTTTGTATATGCCAATAATAGACAAGATGAGGAGTTAATCAAGGACATAATTCCCTTCACAGTAGCTTCAAAAAAAAAAAAAAAGAAAAAGAAAAGAAAAAGAAATACCTAGGAGTTTACATTACAAAAGAGGTGAATGATCTCTACAAAGAAAATTACAAAACCCTAAGAAAAGAAATAGTAGAAGATATTAACCAATGGAAAAACAGACCATGCTCATGGCTGGAAAACATCAACATTTGTCAAAATGTCTATACTACCCAAAGCAATCTACAGAGTCAACATAACCTCCATTAAAATACCTTCATCATACTTTCAAGATTTGGAAAAAATAATTCTTCATTTTATATGGAACCAGAAGAAACCCAGTATAGCCAAGGCAATTCTTAGTAATAAACACAAAGCTGGGGGTGTCACCCTACCAGATTTTCAGCTATATTATAAGGCCATAGTGATTAAAACAGCATAGTTTTGGCACAAAAATAGAGACACTGACATTTGGAACTGAATAGAAAACCATGAGATGAAACTAACCTCTTACAGCCACCAGATTTTTGATAAACCAAAAATAGGGAAAAGAATCCCTATTCAATAATTGTTCTGGGAGAACTGGATAAACAAATGTAAAAGACTGAAACTAAACCAGCACCTCTCTCCACTTACAAAAATTGATTCAAGATGGATAAAAGATTTAAATCTAAGGCATGAAACAACAAAAATCCTCAAAGAAAGTGTAGGGAAGACACTTGAAGATATTGGCCTGGGAAAGATTTTTATGAGAAAACTTCCTGGCAATTGCAACAACAACAAAAATAAACAAACGGGACTTATTTAAACTGAAAAGCTTTTGTTCAGTTAAGGAAATAACAACCAAAGCAAATAGACAACCTTCAGAATAGGCAAAGATATTTGTATACTATAAATTGGACAAAAGCTTGATAACTAGGTTCTATAGAGAACTCAAATTAATCAACAAAAAAGACCCAACAATCCCATATATCACTGGGCAAGGGACATGAATAGAACCTTCTCTAAAGAAGGCAGACAATGGCTAACAAACATACGAAAAATGCTCATCATCCCTAATCATCAGAGAAATTCAAACCAAAACTACCTTGAGATATCACCTAACCCCAGTGAGAGTGGCCCACATGACAAAGTCTCAAAGCTGCAGATGCTGGGAAGTATGTGGAGAGAAGGGAACACTTTTACACTGCTGGTTGGGACTGCAAACTAATACAACCTTTTTGGATGGAAGTATGGAGAATCCTCAAAGAACTCAAATTAGACCTCATATTTCATCCTGAAATCCCAGTACTAGGCATCTACCCAGAAGAAAAATAATCCTTTTATCATAAGGACATTTGCACTAGACTGTTTATCACAGCTCAATGTACAATCGCCAAAAGGTGGAAATAGTCTAAATGCCCACCACCCCAGGAATGGATTAGCAAGCTATGGTATATTTATACCATGGAATATTATTCAGCCACTAAAAAAGATGGAGACTTTACATCTTTTGTATTAACCTGGAAGGAGGTGGAACACAATATTCTTGGTAAAGTATCACAAGAATGGAGAAACAAGAATACAATTAGAACTTTATTCTAATATGAAGGTAGTAGATGAGCTAATACAAGGGGTGTGGCAGGGGAATGAGTAAGTGGGGAGAGGGAGGAGGAAGGGGACTGGGGGTCACAGTGTATGGCTCACCTCTTGGGGGTGGGACACAATTATAAAAGGGACTTTAACAAATGCAATCAGTGTAATTGTTTGTACTCTAAATGAATCCCAAACAATAAAAAAAAAAAATCCAGACCTAAAATACTACAATGTCATTGTATGACTACATTTTTATGATATTTTAAAAAAGGGAAATGGAAAAAAAATCTGTGATTACCAAGGATAGATGGAAGGGAGGGGCTGATATAAAGGGATAGTGCAAGAGAATTTTAGAGGTGACAGAAGTGTCCTATGTCATGACAGTGGTGATGAGTACTCTGCATTTGTCACAATTCTTAGAATTTTGTTAAGTTCTTAGAAAGAGTAAATTTTATTGCATGGAGATTTATATAAAATAAAATCAATCAGGAAGTGGTCAGAACCCCAAATGGAATTCAAACTGTAATAAATGAATATAAGTGTATCACAAATGAATAGCATAACCACACTGAAGGTGATGGAGGAAAAATAGAATTTAAATAATTCAATTTTTTTGCAGTTTTTGGCCAGGGCCAGGTTACCCACCACCTCTGGTATATGGGGCCGGTGCCTTACTCCTTTGAGCCACAGGAGCCACCTCCAAAAACCATATTTTGACTAGATATTTTAAAGCTAAAAAAGAACAAATATGATATCACATTTAGTGAATTTGTTTCTGAGTTACAAATTAAGTAACAGTGTGAGTTATATTATGAATATGTGAGTAACCCATACTCAAAGAGTGTGAGTTAGTAATTCTGAAACAACTCTCTATATGTCCTAGAATTGAACAAATAAATAGATGTAAATAAGGAAACTTAGGTTTCTCACAATCTGAGAAGACAGTTACAAATAAGCCAGTGTGGAAGGCTAGAATAAACACTGGTATTGGACAGTAACTAGAGGTACCAATATGAAATAATAGTTTTATTTTTTTTTCAGTACAATGTGCTGGTTTTATATACAGTTTGAAATATTTTCATCAAACTGATTAACATAGCCTTCATATTCCTTTGTGGTCTTCTCCCAACCATGAGAAAAACATCAGACAAACCCAAATTGAAGGCCATTCTATAAAATATCAGGACTTTTCTTTTTATTTATTTATTGTTAAATCATAGCTGTGTACATTAATGCAATCATGGGGTACAATGTGCTGGTTTTATATACAATTTGAAATATTTTCATCAAACTGGTTAACATGGCCTTCATGGAATTTTCTTAGTTACTGTGTTAAGACATTTATATTCTACACCTAGTAAATTTCACATGTACCCTTATAAGATGCATCATAGGTGTGGTTCCACCAATTGCCTGCTCTCTACCCATCCTCCCCTCCCTCTCCCCTTCTTCTTGGGCTATAATTGGGTTATAGCTTTCATATGAAAGCTATAAATTGGTTTCATAGTAGGGCTGAGTACATTGTATACTTTTTCTTCCATTCTTGAGATACTTTGCTAACAAGAATACATTCCACCTCCATCCATGTAAGCATGAAAGAGGTAAAGTCTCCATCTTTCTTTAAGGCTGCATAATATTCCATGGTGTACATATACCACAATTTATTAATCCATTCATGGGCCGATGGGCACTTGGGCTTCTTCCATGACTCAGCAATTATGAACTGGGCTGCAATAAACATTCTGATATAAATATCTTTGTTATAATGTGATTTTTGATCTTCTGGATATATACCTTGCAGATGAATTGTAGATCAAGTGGCAGGTCTATTTTTAGATCCCTAATTGCTCACCAAACGTCTTCCAAAAGGAACATATTACTTTGCCTTCCCACCACAGAGTCTCCCTCCATTGTCCTTGGTAGAGTGTTGTGGCACCACAGCTCACAGCAACCTCTAACTCCTGGGCTTAGGTGATTCTCTCGCCTTAGCGTCCCAAGTAGGTGGGAGTACAGGCGCCCACCACAACACCTGGTTATTTTTTGTTGAAGTTTGGCCAGGGCCGGGTTTGAACCTGCCACCCTTGGTATATGGGGCTGGCGCCCTACCCACTGAACCACAGGCACCACCCAAAATAATAATTTTTAAAGTACATTCACTTAGGTAAATACAATAATAAATATAAATGAATATACACATACATACATTCCCACCATTATGTGCACTGATAAACCCTAGAAACAATATCATCTCAGTAACAATAAGATCATTTCCTGCCCAGGGCTCCCTGGATAAGTAGCTGATTCCAGGGCTGCAACAGAGAAAATAAAAAAGGACCCTGGAGATCTTCTGATGCCACAAAGTGAAGAAATGCCCCAAACAGGAGGGGGACAGGCATGAATGCCATGCCACCAACCTCAAAGAATTCCCACTGACCAAAGCTAAAATACTTTGAGCACATAGCAACAGAAGAACAATCCACAGAATAACACAACTATATATGGGTCAGTACTGATAAGAATAAATAAGTAAATAAGAGAGAAGAGGCAGACTTTCCTTACTGAAGAATTCCAATTGACACAAGCAGAAGGAACAAGGCAATAGGAGGTCACCATTAGAACACTCAGAACTGACAAGATCCGTGATGGATGCTAAAATTAGTGAGAAAAACACTGAGGAGAAATGGGATGTGTGCATCATCTTAAAACCTCTCTTCCAAGACGTTTATTAATTACAAAGAGAGAAACAGCAACGATTAATATAAAATACCAGCAGACACCACCTAAAATAGGTGACCCACAGAAACACCACCAATAATAAGACTTACTGACATCGTGGGCCCTCTCATAGGGCAAATTGAGAAGGACCTATATGGGGGGTCTTTCCCCCCAAAGGACAGTTTATTTAATCATAACAAATTCTTACATCCAGCTTGAGGGACAGTCTACAAAACAACTCTTCAAAGGTGTCACGAAAAGCAAGTAAAGATGAGAACTGTCACACATCAGCGGAGACTCAGGAGACATGACAACCAAGTGTAACAGGGGAACCTGAATTAGCTCCTGGAACAGAAAAAAGACATTAATAGAGAAAGGGTGAAGCCTGAATAAAGTCCATCGTGGAGTTCATGGTATGGAATCAATGTAATTTCTTAGTTTTAATAGTTATACCATGGTGATGCAAGATGTGAATTAGCATTAGTGGATGCTGGGTGAAGGGTATACAGGAATTCTTGGTGCTAATTTTGTGACTTTCCTATAAGTCTAAGTTATTGCAAAATAAAAAGTTTTAAAAATTTCCTTTAAGAGAGATTTGACTATTTCACGTATGTGTGTGCATGTGCTCTCTCTCTAGCGTATACATATTATACATATTGTGTGTCTACAGCCGATGAAGTGTTTATATAGTATATATAGGGTATATATTGTATGTATATAGAGTATATATAAGGCATATGTAGTATATATGTATATTCTCTTTATATGGGATAATGACATAGGTAGAAGTAAAATGTAATTTTAAAGCAGCATGAGGGATGGAAGGGAGTAAATGGAATTGTTATATAGTTCTTGTATTACCAATGAAGTGATAAAAATTATTTAATGGTGAACTGTAGAAAATTAAAGTTGCATACTTTAAAACCTAAAAATTAAAGCCCAAGTAAAATAAAGATAAACCTAAGAATCCATGAATTAAGCTGAAATCATTTAAAAACCACAACAAATCCAAAAAGGCAGGAAAAATGCTTTTAAAATGCAATGCAAAAACTTCAAAGACAAGATAAACAGAAAAGAAATATTAATAGCAAGATGGTAGATTTAAACCCAATTCAACTATACTGATAATTGTATTAACTCTATACTTCTAAATAGTCCAATAAAAAACAATCAAAATGGTATACGCTATAAAACCCTATTTAAAATAAGACACAGATATATTAAAAGTAAAAATACATAAAAAGGAATAGCATACAAACTAGAATCATGAAAAAGCTGAGGTGGCTTTATTAATAAGAAACACAGCAGACTTTGGAATAAGTAATAGCCCCAGATGAAAAGGACATTTCATAATGAGAAACTATAAAATGTGTGTGTGTGTGCGCATTTCAATTCAGTAAAAACCCAATCTTAAACATGGATGCATTGAATGACAGAATTTCAAAACACGTGAAATTAGAAACTATTTTGAACTAAAAATAAAAGTACATCTAAATTTATGTAATGGCGCTAAAGTCATGCTTAAAGGG
>CAUYQV010071101.1:0-11502 GCA_963574575.1 Galagoides demidoff | reverse complement strand
CCGCCAAACAACAATGATGGCTGCAACCAAAAAATGGCCAGGCGTTGTGGCGGGCACCTGTGGTCCCAGCTACTTGGGAGGCGGAGGCAGGAGACTCGCTTGAGCCCAGGAGTTGGAGGTTGCTATGAGCTGTGATGCCATAGCACTCTACCCAAGGGGATAGCTTGAGGCTCCGTCTCAAAAAAAAAAAAAACAAACAAAAAAACAAAAAACACTGACTGTGGCCAAGCTGTAGGGCTGAGCCAATGCCTGTGTCTCCAGCTCACCTTATTCCGACTGTACCGGACTGTACCCTTTCGGGTGTCTTCTGAGACAAGGTCTGTAAATATCCAGCCAACCTTAATAAAAAAGGAAAGTATCTTTTGATTATCTCCCTGAAACAGATTTCTAGTTCTGCCCAGAAAGCTTAAGAACATTCTCTGTCAAGGACTGCTCAAGTTAAGATGCCACACCAGGGCTTTCCAATTCCGCTCAGCAGCAACGGGCCAACACTCCCCATGGTGCTGTGCTGCTGGACTGGAAATGAGCTTTTCTCAGCACCGTCCTTGGGCCCAGCACTGTGGTAGGTGAAAGAGACCAATGGGGCACAGGTGAGACGAGTACTTAAGCTCCATGAGGAAGACAGGATACAACTGGGCAAGTAAATAGTTCAGATGCTGGGTCTTTCTCCACAAAGTGAGGAAAAGGATTCCCCAGGAAGGGGAATTCACATGGCTGCCCCTCAGAACTCTTGTGAGGACAGGACAGCAGCATGTGAGAACATAAGGATCTGAACCCATCAGTCCAGTCTCAGAGGCCTGGCCTCCTGTGCAGGCCCAGCTGTGACAAAAACTATGTGTTCTTAGTTTCTGGACCTTCCTCTACCCGTGAAATCCATAGAAAGCTACATTTTTGTATTATTAGGCTGCAGAGCTGGGAGCAATGGCTCATGCCTGTAATCCCAGCACTCCAGGAGGCTGAGGCAAGAGGGTTGCCTGAGCTCAGGAGTTCAAGACCAGCCTGAGCAAAAGTACGACTCCTTCTCTACTAAAAATGTAGAAAAACTAGCTGGGTATCATGATGGGTACCTCTAGTCCTAACTATTCAGGAGGCTGAGGTGAGGATCACTTTTTTTTGAGACAGAGTCTCATTTTGTCACCCTTGGGAGAGTGTCGTGGCATCACAGCTCACAACAACCTGAAACCCTTGAGCTCAAGTGATCCTCCTGAATCACCTTCCCCAGTAGCTGGGACTACAGGCACCCACTACAATGCCTGGCTAATTTAAAAGATGGGGTCTTACTCTTGCTCAGGCTAGTCATGAACTGCTGAACACAGGCAATCCACCTGTCTCATCCTTCCAGAGTGCTGAGGTTATAGACGTGACCACTGCACCCAGCTTGCAAGATCACTTGAGCCCAGGAGTTTGAGGTTGCTGTGAGCTATGACACCAAGCACTCTACTGAGGGTGACAAAATGAGACTCTGTATAAAAAAAATAACAAAACAAAAATAGGCAGTCTTTAGTTCTGCCCTCAAAGGTTCAGGGTCACCCTCCTGAGCTCAACCTGACACACAATGCCCCACATCCACCTCCTGCTGACATGACCAGGCATATTGTTAAGATCTTTGTTGTCTTTAGAAATGCCCAGGTGAACAAAAAGCCCAAGGAGGATGGCAACAGAGAAAAAAAAGACGTAAAGGATAAATGTAATTAAAGCAGATTAAGCTGAGATAAATAAGAGCTTAGTAATTGGTGTTTTAAAGAAAGGCTATAACTATCTTTGAGACGTTCTATTAGAATTATGATCATTGTAAACTCTTAAGTTTGTAATAAGTCAAAACTGGACCAATTTCTCTTTTGAGTAAGAGAACTTCCAGAATTTGAATCCTCAATCAATCAAGATGCTCACTCCTTGTTGAAAACAATAGGACACTTTTTCAGACAGGTTAGACTGCACTCAGTAGCATTCCTAAGTTAGACATCATGTTTCCAGCTCCCTTCACTTCATCTGTAGAGAAATAAAATAAAATAATCTATAGAGATTATTTTTCACTGTCTAAATTGATTAGGAAATAAAGGATAAAAACCTACATAGCTATTAATATTGAACTTCTAGGCTCGGCACCCATAGCACAGTGGTTTCTGTGCTAGCCATATACACTGAGGGTGGCGGGTTCAAATCCAGCCCAGGCCAGCTAAACTACAACAACAACAACAACAACAAAAATAGTCAGGCTCGGCGCCTGTGGCTTAAGTGGCTATGGCGCCAGCCACATACACCTAAGGTGGTAGGTTCGAATCCAGCCTAGGCCTGCCAAACAACAAAGACGGCTGCAACCAAAAAATAGCTGGGCCTTGCGGCGGGCACCTGTAGTCCCAGCTACTTGGGAGGCTGAGGCGGGAGACTCACTAGAGCCCAGGAGTTGGAGGTTGCTATGAGCTGGGATGCCACAGCACTCTACCCAGGGGGACAGCTTAAGGCTCTGTCTAAAAAAAAAAAAAAAAACAAAATAGCCAGATGTGTGGAGGGCCCTTGTGTAGTCCCTGCTAGTTGGGAGGCTGAGGCAAGAGAATCACTTAAGCCCAAGAGTTGGAGGTTGCTGTGAGCTGTGATGCCATAGCACTCTACCAAGGGCGACAAAGTGAGACTCTGTCTCAAAAATAAATAGATATAAAATAAAATATTGAACTTGTAAGATGTGTTCAATTCATAGCTCAACATTGACCTTAAAAACCTTTTTTCTTTTAGGGCAGCACCTGTGGCTCAGTGAGTAGGGTGCTGGCCCCATATACCGAGGATGGCGCATCCAAACCCGGCCCCGGCCAAACTGCAACAAAAAATAGGCGTTGTGGCGGGTGCCTGTAGTCCCAGCTATTAGGGAGGCTGAGGCAAGAGAATTCCCTAAGCCTAAGAGCTGGAGGTTGCTGTGAGCTGCGATGCCACGGCACCCTATTGAGGGCAACAAAATAAGACTCTGCCTCTAAAAAAGCACACACACAATCTCCGTCTGTCACCCAGGCTGGAATACAGTGGGTGCTCATATAGCTCACTGAGGTCGCAACCTCCCAAGCTCAAGCCATCTCCCCAACTTGGCCTCCCAAGTAGCTGGGACTACAGGCATTCACCACACCAGGCTAATTTTCTTATTATTCTTTTGTAGTGACAGAGTCTTGCTATGTTGCCCAAGCTGGTCTTAAACAACTGATGATCCTCCCACCTCAGCCTCCCATAGTGCTAGGTTTACAGGCATTAGCCACCATGTCTAGCCTAAAAGCCTATCTTTAACATTCCTGAGAACTTGATCAAAGATCTGAGATACACCAGATCAACAGAATCAAAAGAAAAATTTCCTTCTAACTGTCCCATGAAACTAGGAAAGCTTCCTGGCTCAGACACCTCAACTATAAACAGGAAATTCTATGATGACTGATAAGGGAACACCAGAAGCTCTGAGGGCCTGGCACAGAAAATGAATTGTCAACGGGACTCCAATATGGGTCATGCTCAAGCCTCTAAGCTGCATGAAAAGTGTGCAGGGAGCAAGCACAGTGTGGCTGGCACCACAGTCTCCCCAGCGCCCCATCTGTCTTCCCTTCTGTCCTGGGATCATTTTTTTGTAAGGTCGGGGAAATGCTCCCATTTTACTTGAAGTCAAAGGAATGTAAAAGCTATCAGCACAAGAAGCATAAGCAAAGTTTCAAAATGTGTGAAGCCAGTACCTGACCTATGCAGATGAGGAAACTAGTCTCAGATGATGCCACACCACCCGCCTGGATGCCCACCAGAGCCAGGATCCCCCAAAGGCTGCCCACTGATGCCTCAGTACCTTCCTCAGGCCAAGTTTGGCAGCAATTTCATCGACCACTTCAGCTTTTGGATCTTCGAGAAGCTCCAAGCTATTCTGTGTGCCAATCTGTCAGGAATCAAAGTAGGAATGTGGACTTAGAGGGGAAGGCTCAGAGCACAGCTCCTAACCCTCCCACATCCATCTCTAGGGCCATGGGGCCACATCTCCCCCTGTCAGAAAGAAAAATTACAGCCACAGGTAAAATACAACCCACATCCTTCCAGGCTTTTCTCTTTGTCAGGGTGCAATGCGTTTTTAGTAGCAAATCTAAGACATCATGAAGAGGCAGAATCCAGGCTGCACATGTCACAAAGCTCTATAGCAGCTGTGTTCGGGACTAAGGAAGTTTTTACACTGTGTCTTATTCTTTGTTTTAAAGTTCCTTCACTAGGGAATGAAGTTATTTTCAAACTTCCTTGGATAAGTAGTTTCATTCCAAATAAGTCTGGATATAATTAGGCAAGATTAAAGCTACAAGGTAATGATTTGTTCTCAGGAAACAGCCTTCCAAGATTCATGTGCTGCTCCTGCAGGGACAATACTGGTTTCTTAGCCAAGAAGCTGAGGTAGAAAGAGTAAACTCCATAGACTGAGTGGTAAACACACACCCTAGGTAAACAAAAAGGCATCTACAATCAAGGACATGCTTACAAGGAAGCAGTGTGCGTGGCTGGCGGCCTCTGGTGATGAATGGCTCATGTGGAACCTACAACCACAGGATGCCACATCTAGCAGTGAACAGTCTTTGCCAACATCTTTAAGCTTCACTTACAGGCAACTTGTGGGTCACTGATGACATTCCAACAGAAACCCTGGCCATAAGAACAGGAAAAGTGAAGGTAACCCCAAAATGAGTTTATATATATATATATACACACACACAAATATATATATGTTGGGTTTTTTTTTTTGGAGACAGAGTCCCACGACGTCACCCTTAGTAGAGTGCCATGGCATCACAGCTCATAATAACCTCAAACTCTTGGGCTTAAGCGATTCTCTTGCCTCAGCCTCCCAAGTAGCTGGGACTACAGGTGCCTGCCACAATTCCCAGCTATTTTTTGTAATAGTCGTTTTTTTTTTAGCTGGCCCGGGTTTGGTTCGAACCCGCCAACTTCCGTGTATGTGGCTGGCACCATAACCACGATGCTCCAGGCACCAAGCCTTGAGCTATATTAATTAGATCTACCCTTATAAATTAGTAAAAACCTGGCAAAACAAAGATCTTTACGTTTGCTGGTTATTAACCACATGGAGGCTCCCAGATACAGGCCTAATCACAAACTCTAAGGAAAAGGATTTATTTAATTGTTTATTTGAGACAGAGTTTCACTTTGTCGCCCGTGGTAGAGTGCCTTGGCATAATAGCTCACAGCAACCTCAAACTCTTGGACTCAAATAATTCTCTTGCCTCAACCTCCCAAGGAGCTGGGACTACAGGTGCCCACCATAATGCCCAGCTAATTTACAGACAAGGTCTCATTCAGGCTCAGGCTAGTCTCAAACTTATGAACTCAGGCAATCTACCTGCCTCGAACTCCCAGAGTGCTAGGATTACAGGCATGAGCCACTGCACCCAGCCCAGAAAAGGACTCATTTAATGACATGTGGCACCATGAACTTCAACTTCTATGGAACCAGAGGTTATTGGAGGTCAACTGTTTCCACTGCCAGGATCCTCAATTCGGGAGCCCTGATGATGCTGCTTCTAGCATTGACACAAGAGGTTTCGGTACCAACTTTTTTTTTTTTTAAGGGACAGAGTCTCACTTTGTCACCCTTGGTATAGTCCTGTGGCATCACAGTTCACAGCAACCTCCAACTCCTGGGCTTAGGCGATTCTCCTGCCTCTGCCTCCCAAGTAACTGGGACTACAGGCGCCTGCCACAACGCCTGGCTGTTTTTTGGTTGCAGCCATCATTGTTGTTTGGCGGGTTCAGGCTGGATTCGAACCCACCAGCTCAGATGTATGTGGCTGGCGCCTTAGCCATTTGAGCCACAGGCGCTGAGCCTTAAATCATACTTTTAATAGAACTGTTAAACTCCCCATGAAAGAGAACCTGTACAGAACTGGACTCAGGCACGCTGTGCTTCCAGCAGCATCTACATCACAGAGCACACTCGTGCCCAGGGTCAGGGAATCCACACTCCTCTGGCATGGCCTCTACTGCCATCTATTGTCCCTTTTTTAAACAAACCATCACAAAAAGCCTCCATGAATACAAACGTCAAGGGGATGTAGAAAACACTTTAAAAACTGTATAAATCTAGCTGGTCAGAAAAAGACAGTGTATCTGTGCAGGGGCCACAAAAGAACTTGCTGCCACTGATGACAGCCCACATCCTGCAATCCCAGATCCTGCTGGACAGACTGAAAATGCCCCACCTCGGAGGGAGGCTATTTAAACAGCAGACCAGCCAGAGTGATCTCTGGAGCTCAGTGCAAGGTAGAAGAGAATGTGCATGGTATAGGACAATAGAACACACAACAAAATTAAGAGCTGGGTGGGCGCCTGTGGCTCGGTGAGTAGGGGGCCGGCCCCATATACCGAGGATGGTGGATTTGAACCTAGCCCTGAACAAACTGCAACAAAAAATAGCCAGGCGTTATGGGGGGGCACCTGTAGTTGGGAGGCTGAGGTAAGATAATCGCCTGAGCCTAAGGAGCTGGAGGTTACTGTGAGCTGTGATGCCAAAGCACTCTATTGAGGGTGACAGAGTGAGACTGTCCCTTAAAAAAACAAACAAACAAACAACAAGGGTGGCGCCTATGGCTCAAGGAGTAGGGCACTGGCCCCATACCAGAGGTAGTGGGTTCAAACCTGGCCCTGGACAAATAATGCCAAAAAAGAAGAAGAAGAAACACAAAATTAAGAGCAAGGGTATAAATCTTTGCGCGTGTGTGAGCACTTGCCTATATTAAAATCAAACTTTAGAAGTCAAACCAAAAAATTCTTTAAAAAAAAAAAAAACCCCACAAAGTTCTTAAATATGAGGCCAAGTGCATAGGAGAACAGTGGCCAGGGGAGGGGCTAAATATATCACCTTTATAAATCTGACTCTGAACTATGCAAATGTTTTTTCTTTTGAGACAGAGTCTCACTTTGTCACCCTTGATAGAGTCCTATAACATCATAGCTCACAGCAACCTCAAACTCTTGGCCTCAAGCAATCTTCCTGCTTGAGCTAGTTTTTGTATTTTTAGTAGATACACAGTTTTGCTCTTCCTCAGGCTCGTCTCTAACTCCTGAGTTCGAGAAATCCATTTGTGGCTCAGCACCTACAGCACAGTGGTTACGGCGCCAGCCACATATACCCAGGGGTATAACCTGGTTCAAACCCAGCCCAGGTCAGCTAAGCAACAATGACAACTCCAACAGAAAAATAGCTGGGCGTTGTGGTGGGCACCTGTAGTTTGGGAGGCTAAGGCAAGAGAATCACTTAAGCCCAAGAGTTTGAGGTTGCTATGAGCAGTGATGCCATGGCACTCTACCCAAGGTAACATAATGAGACTCTATCTCAAAAAAAAAAAAAAAGAAGAAAAGAAATACATTTGCCTCGGCTTCCCAGGGTGCTAGTATTACATGCACAAGCCACCATGCCCAGTTTTTTCCTGGTTTTCTTATAAAAAATTTCTAACAAAAATGGCCGGGCTTTGTGGCAGGAGCCTGTAGTCCCAGCTACTTGGGAGGCTAAGGCAAGGGAATTGCCTAAGCCCAGGAGCTGGAGGTTGCTGCGAGCTACGTGACCCCACAGCGCTCTACTGTGGGCAATAAAGTGAAACTCTGTCTCTACAAAAAAAAAAAAAAATTTCTAACATATACCAAAGGGTGATGAATTTTACAGAGAGCACCCATATCCCTACCACCTCATTCAGCCTGAACATTCACTATGCCCTGTAGGCCCCTATAGTCACCCACCAACCCATCCTATTTTTCTGTTATATTTCAAAGTAGATACAAGTATACTTCCCCCTAAACAGTTCAAATGCATGGTATCAACTAGAATTCAAAAGAGTTTTTGCTTTTGTAGTAAAATTTATATAATGAGAAATATATCATAAATTAAAATATATAGATTTGTACACACACACCCAATTCCTAAAAACCAAAAATAAAGTGTGTAACTAGTTGGTGGCACAATTACACAGAGGCCCTTCCAACGACTTCTCAGCATGGCTGACTGTACATACACCCTTGGTGGGTGAGACAAACCCTAAAGACCCTTCTCCCCACCTGTAAAGTATCACAAGAATGGACAAGCAAATATCCAATGTACACAATACTAATATGAAGTCAGCAGACAATCTAATTCACACCCACATAGAAAAAAAAAACTCATTTCAATTCAAGCTGTGGTGAGGTAGAATAAGGGAAGGGGAGGGGCCCTGATTGGTGTGCCCCCACTGAATGGGCACAAGGTCAGGTTTACAGCACTTTTGGGTGCAGGACATAACTACAAGAGGGACTCTACCAAACAAATTCAAATACGGTGACTTGGTTATTTGTACCCTCATATTAAACTGAAATTTAAAAAAATAAATTTAACTAAAAAAAAAAAATCTTAAGACTGTTTCCAGTCCTACTTTGGTAGCAATTTTCGTCACTCTGGTGACGATGCAGTGTGAGTGGTATGTGATGAGTAGTGAGAGTGATGCTGCAGCATTGAACTTGGTACTTGCTAGGACCACGAGTGCTGTGTGGGGAGAAGGGGCACAAGGACAGAAAGAGCTCAACGAAGCAACCCTGGACACTCCAGAGGCAAGTGCCACGCTCACGACCTATGGCAAACAGGTAAGAATGC
The DNA here is from genome assembly GCA_963574575.1 of Galagoides demidoff. Lineage (NCBI taxonomy): Eukaryota > Metazoa > Chordata > Mammalia > Primates > Galagidae > Galagoides > Galagoides demidoff. Next base: position 2,870 of record CAUYQV010071101.1, on the reverse strand, counting down.
TGTAACAGTCTTTGTTCAATTTATTTAAGTCAATAAATGTGCTAGTTACATAAGAAAATACCCTTATTCGGAAATGGGTGGAGGGAGGGGGATTGGAGGGATCACTTCTGAGGTTTATCTTACAGGGGTACAAGTGAATCTTTCTAAGAGTAGAATGTGAACGTTTTAAAACAAAAACTGAGAAAATGACATGAAGGCTCTGTTGACCAGTTTGATGGAAGTATTTCGGATTGCATGTGAAAATCCCACACTATACCCCAGAAGTGCATTAATGTACATAGTTACCATTCAATAAAAATAAATAAATAAATAAACAAAAAAAGAAAATACCCTTATTCTTAGGAAATACACACTGAGGTATTTAGGGGCCATGATCTTATGTTCCCGACTCAGAACATAAGCATCGTGTATGTGCAAAAGGAGCCAAGTGGAGAGAATGTGCTGTGACAGCACAAGGCCAGATGCAATCTGCAAAGGGCCACAGACAGACAGATAGACATCACCTGTGGACTCTGAGATGGTTACCTGAGGGGGTTCATAAATCGCAGCCACTTCTGCCCTGATGCCAAGAGGGATGTCCTTGTGCTCTGTGTACCGGCCATATAAGTACCCAAAGTGCTGGTTCCCTGTCTTTCTCCAGAAGTCAAGGAAGCGGTCAGCTACTGTGTGGTTCTCAAACATGATATTGTCCACGTGCCTATATTTCTGTAAAAAATGAAACCATTCCGGCACTTAGTAATCAAAAGGCATGCAGGAGCAAGATGGCGGCCGAGTAACAGCTTCCTTACAACTGGGTAGGGTGAGACTGGGGAGAGACGACTCCAGGAATCTCTGGCTGGTGGGATCTGCCCAGAAACATCCCTCTGGGGACACAGGGAGTCAGCTTGAGACTTCTGAACCCCATGAAGAGGACAAAAGCAGTGGAGAACTGGCAAGTGGTTGCGTGTGTTATTTCGGTCTAATCCCGCCGGCAGCTGTAAGTTAGCAGCAGTGAATTGAAAACTGGAAAGGCCTTACCTGTGAGCTGTTTTGTATTTTTTTGGACTTGGCACTCAGTTGAACTACCTTGGGAGAACTTGGGCAAGAGTTCGAAGGACTTTAACCATTGTCTAGGGCCCCAGCTGCTGAGCCGGACAGAGAACTGCCCAGGCAAGCTCCACCCTCAGGGTTGCGGAGCAAGAATCTGGCAGGAGCAAGTAATCTAGTGACTAGGCAGCATAAAGGCAGAGACTGAAACGCCTTAAAGCCTTAGCTCCCAGGGGCACAGAGTGAGACCGGTTTAGGCACATTGAGTTAAGTGGATAGCCACTTCAAGAGTGATCCCAGAGACAATTGTTTTCCTGGGAAAGCTTCGCTTAGCCAAGGTTACCAGTTTAAAGTCCCTTTTAAGTGGGCTAATGAGAGATTTAGGCTCTCCACCCTGTGGGCTTTGAGAAATCAGCAGAGGCCTCCAGTCTCCATCTCCTACAGCTGTACCAGCATTGTGATTAACATCTCATACCTCAGAAAATCACCTGTTGACCAGATAATATCCAGCAAGATATATATACTGCTTTATTTTCAGTTTTGTTTTTTGCTTTTTTTCCCCAACATTTTCCCTCTAGATTTTTTCTTTTCTTTTTTTTTGGCTGGGGCTGGATTTGAACCCACCACCTCCAGCATATGGGGCTGGCACCCTACCCTTTGCCACAGACATGGCCCATCTTTTTTTTTTTTCCTTTTTCTTTTCTTTCTTCATTTTTCTACTTTAAATATAATTTTCCATTCTTGCCTTTTCAACAATTAGAACCTCATTTTTGCTAGTGTTTCTCCCCCTATGATTCGGTTTTCCCCCAATTTTATCCCGTAAAGTTTTCTGTTTGCTTTTTGGTTTGATTTATAGCATTTTTGTCTTTCCTCTCTACTTGGTGGAGGTGGGTTACTGTATCTGAACAGGCTGGCAAAGAGCTGCTGACCTTAAGGGAACCACCCAACCCGGCAACCCCAGAGGTTGAGGGTTTTAAGGTTGGGTCAAAGTACCCTACTATGCACCTATATTGCTCCTGTCTCCTTCTTTCTGTGCCTCTCTTCTTTTTGTCACTATTCCCTTTTACTCACCCCCCCTCCTTTCTCTTTTCCTTTTCTTTTTCCCCATCTTGCTCTTCAACCTACTCATCCTTCCGGTCCTGTACCAAAAGGACTCATCAAAACCCTAGTCCAGAGGCATGGTAACTTAAAGATCAAGAGGAAATGAAAGGAAAATTAGGGCAAGGAAACAGATAAAAGTCATCATTCATGAGGAGGATCAGCAGAAAACTCCTGGCAACAAGAAAAACAAATTGAGAGCAACCCCCTCCACAAGGGACTGTGAGGTAGCTACTGCAGAGGATTCTACCTATAAAGAAATGTTAGAGGCTCAGCGCCTGTGGCTCAAGTGGCTAAGGCACCAGCCACATACATCTAATGTGATGGGTTCAAATCCAGCCCGGGCCCGCCAAACAACAATGACGGCTGCAACCAAAAAATAGCCAGGCATTGTGCCAGGCGCCTGTGGTCTCAGCTACTTGGGAGGATGAGGCAGGAGACTCCCTTGAGCCCAGGAGTTGGAGGTTGCTGTGAGCTGCAATGCCAGGGCACTTTACCCCAGGGGGACAGCTTGAGGCTCTGTCTCAAAAAAAAAAAAAAAAAAAAGAAATGTTAGAAATGACAGAAAGGGAATTTAGAATACACATGATGAAAACAATGAAGGAGGCTCGGCGCCTGTGGCTCAACTGGCTAAGGTGCCAGCCACGTACACCTAAGGTGGTGGGTTCGAATCCCCAGCCCGGGCCCGCCAAACAACGATGATGGCTGCAACCAAAAAATGGCCGGGCGTTGTGGCGGGTGCCTGT
>CAUYQV010071098.1:0-34090 GCA_963574575.1 Galagoides demidoff | reverse complement strand
CGGGCGCCTGTGGTCCCAGCTACTTGGGAGGCGGAGGCAGGAGACTCGCTTGAGCCCAGGAGTTGGAGGTTGCTATGAGCTGTGATGCCATGGCACTCTACCCAGGGGATAGCTTGAGGCTCCGTCTCAAAAAAAAAAAAATAGCCAGGTGTTGTGGTGGGCACCTGTAGTCCCAGCTACTTGGGAGGCTGAGGCAAGAGAATCGCTTAAGCCCAAGAGTTGGAAGTTGCTGTGAGCTGTGACACCATAACACTCTATTAAGGGTGACATAATGAGACTCTGTCTCAAAACAAAAAAAATTAAAAAATTAAAATAAAAAATCTGACTTTCTCTAAAGGTATCACTTGTCTCCTAACCTCTGTAATATTCTCTCTCTCTCTCTCACACACACACACACACACACACACACACACACATACACACAATTACTTGCCCCAGATCACCACAATGCTACTTGCAACATCTATGGACCTCTGACTCCCCATCATCATTCCTCTGAGGTCCACAAGATCCATTAACACCTTATTCCCATCTTCTCTGCAATGACTGAATCCACTCTTTCACATTCAATTTGTGAGAAAAGAGGAGATTGAAGATGTTTGCATTCAACACAGGTTGACGATCATGAAGAGATACTTACCTGGATAAAAGCCTAACAGAGAATACAGACCACTTGTTCCTCTTCTGTTGCCCTTTATTCACATTATACTTCACCAAGACCAAGATCTTCTACACCCCTGAAACTGATTTTCATATTCCCACATTTTTCAGAACCACCTTGGCATCACCACCTGCCTGTTCCAGTGCTATCCATTTTTTCAGAAGTGAATTAAATGCCTCTCTGCTACCACTTATGTCTCCCATAAACTATATACCATATGAATTTTCCTGACCACTTTCTATATTCTCTCTTCCAATAAATGAGATTGAATCTGTACAGATGAAAAATTGGGGGACATTGAAAATCCAGGCTAGGGAGTTCACATTTAAAGTCTTAAGAAATGAGAACCTGTTATGGGTATAGACTGATGTTGTCCAGTAGAACATTCTATGAAGACTGAAATGTTCTGCATTCTCCGCGTGTGGTTAATGAGCCCTTGAAATGTGGCTAGTGTAACTCAGCAACAAAAATCTAAACTTAATTTCATTTTAATTAATTTAAATTCACATAGCTTCTTGTGGCTAGTGAAGACCACAGCAGGCAGCAGAATTCTAGACTAAGCTGATGCCACAATGAAAGCATTTTTTAAAAGGTGAATCTGATACAGTAGGATGGAGAGTACAGCAAAAGGACTCAGTGAGGAGCCCAGGGCAGTGATGATCTAGGCAGCAGATTTCCCTTCCTCTGTGAAGGAGAAAAAACATTAGTCTGTTCTATCACCAAGGTACTAGGAAAAGAAAAAAAAGAGTCAGGATTTCCTAAATCCCTTCTGAAGAACAAGAATACACAAATCAGACACTTTTTGTTTGGGAGTCTTAACTTGTCAAACTTGGAGCTCTCTATTGAATAACTCTACCAATAAGAAATTACCAACCTCTACAATATTAATACATTTATAATTTCATTAAGTCAAACAGAAAAACACTTAGTTCCAGAAGGAATATACAAAGATGTGAAAAAGAAAAAATCATTCTAACGTGTTATCTTTTCCTTTCCGTAAGAGTTTTCCAGCAAAGCAAAAGACATCTCTGCTTATGCCACCAAGTTGCAAAAGTTACTTCCTACTTTGAAATTCCAATTTTCTGATCCAGACCACCATCAATTTGATCATTTACACCAATAATTTTTAAAATACACAAAGTATATTTTTAAAAATTATATTAATTTGGACACAGTGTTTCACACCTATGATCCTAGCACTCTGGAAGGCCAAGGAGGATAGATTGCTTGATCTCATGAGTTCAAGACCAGCCTGAGCAAGGGTGAGACCCTGTCTCTAAAAATAGCTAGGCGTTATGGTGGATGCCTATAGTCCCAGCTATTCAGGAGGCTTAGGCAAGAAAATCACTTGAGCTCAAGAGTTTGAGGTTGCTGTGAGCTATGACATCACAGCACTCTAGCGAAAGTGTCAAAGTCAGACTTTGTCTCAGAAAAAAGGAAGATTTATATAATATAAATCAAAGGAGGAAAGGACCAATTAGGGCATTTCAATTTAAAATGTTATTTTTTTTTTTGAGCATACAAAGCCCTCTCTACTACTCCATCAACAGCAGCCAGGCCCACCCATCAAAGGCAACCTTATACTGCCCTTGGGGATACCAGCAGAACCCAGAAGAATACACCTTCACCCTCTGAAATATACTCATGGCAACAAAAAAAAACCCAAATCTTTCAGAAAGTGTTTAAATAATATCCTTCTTTCAGAGTCTTTTCCTACTTAATGGTGGAATGATTTCACATTCTATCAAAAGCATGAAAGATACTGATGAGAAAAGGTTGTGTCATCACATTTCTCAAAACATTAAGATGAAAAATTATTTGATAACACTTCTAACTTCCACATATTCACAAGCATCTGAAAACGACCAGTATTTCCCAAGGTACAGCTCTACACCTGGCCTGATTTGGTTCTGTCTGTCCTGTTCTACAACTCCTCTATCGACAGGGTATGATTTCAACAGTATAAATGTGTAAACACAGGATGCCCTCCGGACAGGAAGAATTCTAGACGTTTTTAAGTACTTAGAGACTGACAACTGCTGCGCAGCAGCCCTGGAGAAATTCAACATGGCCCCTCTCAGCCACCTGGCCTTACAGGTTCATCACGTGAGGCAAATCCAAAGAACAAAGCTCACACCATAGGCATGATACTGCTGCCCTTCCAAAAATTCTGGCCTGCCAGGGCCCTGAGGCTCCACCGAGTGTGACTCACATGTTTGCCTGTACAAAACTGAATAATCTGACAGTACATTGTAATAAGCAATCAGAATTTAGGGACAAAGATAAAGAGAAAACAAGATAACTTCCACTTGGTTCCAGAATGCTCCCACAAAGACAGAGGAAAAAACAACAACAACAGCAAATAATAAAGGTTCCTTCCAGATTTATGTGCCTTTGGTGACTGCAATTTGCATTCATACCAACCATGAATGCAAACATGATCAGTGAATCTGATAGGTTCAAAGGCTCACTAGTGAAATTATCCTTTGGAGGCAAGTGGGAAATAATTTGGATTTGGCTGAGTCCTACTAGTAGCTTCTCACTTCACTGCTAACTCTTGATTCCGTCTTATTACTATACTTACTACTAAAAATTATTCAAGTTAAAAATTCATTAAGTCTTGATGAAAGCCCAGAAGTGAAATGTTGTGAATCTGGGGTGGGTGGGGAAGAACGTGCTGAAGAACATTCTTCCCCTCAAAGTTTCAATTGTATTTAGATGTCCAAATTTGATGGGAATTTCATACTCTTTAGAGAAAGGACGGTTTAGACACTCCAGGATTGCAGGGATTGTAAAGTGCTAAACACATCACCTCCCTGCAACCCTACAGGGCCCATTCTAATGCCCTCCAGCTGGACACAAAATGCCAGTGGAGACACTGAAGGCCAGTTAGGCTCAACAAATTCCAGCAAGCAAATGACCTGGTTTGGGGGCCGAAAACTGACTAGAATGGAAACAACATATTATTTAAGGATAATCTGTTAAAAGACCTAATATGCATACTCACTCCCATATTTAGTTGAAGACAAGAAACAGGTTGCTAAGAGACAGCCACAGGTCCTCACAGAACTGACTTAGTTTCTTGGGGGCATATGTCTGGACCTGCAATAGGGGACTTGGGAAAGACATCATGGCCAGGATGAATCTGTTCACAATAACCTAAAAAATAACAGAGGTACAGTGGCTTCTCTGAGTGTAGGAACGTTACTTTGGGCCAGAAAATGGAGCTTCTTGAATGGTGTGCTAACTTTAAGATGCTGATACTGTGAAGCTTCTACCAGAGGCATCCAAACTGCAGCACCTTTTTTTTTTTTTCTCATCAACCTTCATTAGTTTGTGTATTTAATGTGTGGCACAAGACAGCTCTTCTTCTCCCAATGTGCAACAGAAAAGAAAAAAGTTGGACACTACTCTAGAGCCTTCTTACTCAAGATTCATTCTTATGGTAGAATATAGCCAGGGTGGAACCAAAGCCAAGTGGGACCCATGGGCGGCACACACTGCCAAGCCTCCTCTGCTCAACCACCACCACCAGCTGCTGAAGACATTAGCTTACGGATGACTAATTTGTAATTTTCACCAAATATTTTCTGGTGCTATTTCACTTATTCCCCTAAACTCGGCTTTTTTTCTTCCTGTCCTTCTGTGGAATCCAAGCTAACTAGGACCACACAGGCAAATAAAATTACAGACACATCTTCTGAAACCCTGGGTTCTTTTTCTAAGTTAGTTCAGTGGCTAACTTTCTTTCTTTCCACTGCTGTGAATGATCTTCTATCAGCCTAAGCCATTTTCCTTACTCATTAACAGCTGTTTTGGTGGGATATACTGAAGACTGAGAATAGATCTGTGTCTAAGGTAGGAAAAGGCAAGCTTAGTAGAGGAATGAAACAGGGTAGACAGGGAGCAGTAAGTGTCAATGTGTAAAATATCATGAAATTACAGTAAATTAGCCAGTAGGATCATATGATCTTCAGTACCACATTTGTTAAAACATTTCTACTTCAATTCCTATACTTACGTTGACATTATACATGACAGAGGAAAGTAATGAGACCCAATTTCCTGTGTGGTGTACAGAAATCAGTCATTGCTTTGTAGCTATACCAGCGGGTCTCATCCTCCACATCACGGGTAATCTCCTGTAACCTATCCAGAATCTCTGTGGAGTTGTGCAGGAATTATCAAAGAAGATCCCACATACATTTACAGGCTCCCATCAGTGCTTACTGGTGTAAGTGCCACAGAACTCTGCTAACCAGCGCTCTGCACCCAAGCACAGCAACCACAGGGGTCGAGGAAAAAAGCACCCTGTTCTCCTCTTTCTCTTCCAGCCTGAAGAGTCTGAGCTAACCTGGGAACTCTGTGACTTTCCAATGTAAAACATTCTTCCTTTTTTCATTCTGAGGAAGGAAGCTGGAGACATCGTTTTCAGAGAATATTGACCCTAAAAACTAAGAGCTAAGCAAAGACTCCTGTCTCTATCCTGTTCCCTCCCTCTTACCCACCAATGCCCTATCCCATATTATCCACATCTCCCAGAGCCTCCCAGACCGTACCAACCTCCCTACCCTGTAATTGCCTCCTTCTTCTGCTGTGACCAGTGTCTTCCGGTCTTAAATAAGTATGCTCATAGCCTTAAAATGTCTTAATAGCTATCATATGCCAGGGGAATTAGATTGAATACATATAGACAGAACCGGGACCTACCAGCGCAGATTCTGATTCTGTCCTGAGGTCAAATTCATCTCTACTCTGACAGGAGGAAAACCAATGCCGAGCAACTGCTAGAGGCAGCCTCAGAAATGACAGTGATAAAATCCATTTAGAGAATGAAGAAAATAAATGGCAAGTGGAATTAGAAGTTTGGACATGAAGATAATTAAATGACTTTTTTTAAAAAAAGGAAAAAAGAGGGCAGCGCCTGTGGCTCCAAAGAGTAAGGTGCCAGCCCCTTATGTCGGCAGCGGTAGGTTCAAACCCAGCCCCAACCAAAAACTGCAAAAAAAAAAAAAAAAAAAAGGAAAAAAGAAAAACAAAAGACCCAAACAAGAGAAAAACGTCATTAAATTCACGAAGTAGGGTAGGGGAGAAGGGAGTTTGATAAGCTCCCACCTATCAGTTACAACATAGGGCTATAGGGGACACCTCCTGGGCGAAGGACTCAACTACAACTAGGACTTTACCTTACAAACACAAACAGTGTAGCCTAATTGTATGTACAGTTATGTTAATCCAAAATAAAAAATAATAAAATTAAAAAGGAAAGAAAGCACATAATTCCTTAGAGTTGTGAATTGAACTCCACTTAACACAAATGTTACATAAAAATATCTTCCTGCTCTTTTTCCCCACCCCAAAGAGAAACAAAAAAGACCCTGCCAGCATAACACCACAATGAGGTAATGCTAGTAAAGGTGGTCCACGCTTCAGAGGAAAGCCAATGATGCTATAGTGTGAAAATACAGAAGACCTAAGATACTTCCTCCATTGCATCTTATAAGGAGAAACTGAAATGGAATCAGAATATCTATGGGCATCTTGTACTCTAGGGGGAAAAAAACACCAATCTTCAAACAAGATAAAAACATACAAAGAAGTAAGCCAAAAAAAGAGAAAAAAAGGAAAGATAAGGAAAGGAAGAAAGGTAGGGAGAGAAAGGGAAAGGGAAGAAAGGAAACAAGGAAGGAAGGGAGAGAAGGAGAGAATGAGGGAAGAAAGAAAGGAAGGGAGGGAGGGAAGGAAGTAAGGAGACAAAGAAGGGGTAGGACGTGAGGGAAGAAAGGAAGGAAAGAAAGAAGGAAGGAGGGAAGGCAGGGAGGGAGGGAAGGAAAACAAGGAAGAAAGGAAAGAATAAGGGAGGGGGAAAAAGGAGGAAAGGAGGCAGGGATGGAGGGAAGGAGGAAAGGAGGGAAGGAGGAGGAGAGGGAGGGTCAAAGGGAGGGAGAGTGAGGAAGGGAGGGAGAGGGAGGAAGGATAGATTTCAGAGGTAGACAGGAAGATACTACTTCCACATCAGTGCCCACCTGAAGTGGACTCAATGGCCTACAATGTCCTCCACTAGGACAAAACAGTACTCCGTTCCCTATAACTTTGCAGAGGCCACAGGCACAGTGCAGACAAAACATTTAATAGAAATGTCAACAAGAAATGAAGTAAAACATTTTAGTAATGAAAGTGTTGAGGAACCAGCACCATGATTTCATGGCTTCAGCATTAATAACCCAGTATGAGCTGGACAACAATTACATATTGAGTCCAGGTAAAGCTTTTAGACCAAAAAATGCATATAAACACACAGCTGGACTGCAAGGCAATCTACAAGCCTCTAATGAAGGCATCAGCACAAACATCTTCACAGGGGTGTCCAAATTTATTTCTTCTTTGCCACACATTGGAAGAAGAGGAGTTGCCCTGTGCTGCACATTAAATATAAAAACATTGACAAAAGCTGATCAACAACAACAACAACAGAAAAAAGGTCCATACTTAATTTTTGCAATATCTAACACCACAGATAAGCAAAATAGTCCTCAAATAATCCACATGAGGCCCGTGGGCCACACCTTTTAAGACATGGAGTGTGGTACTTATTTTACTCCTAGGAAGTCAAAGAAAACCATGCTAAGGACTCTTCCAGTCAGGCTCCACAAATTCATTTAAATTTAACATAGCATTTGAGTCAAGCTATGTTGGAATGCCAGTCAAAAAGAGTTGAACAACTCTAACTCTTCCAAAACTGGTAAAGCACTTTTACCTTATGTAGCTGAATAGTCACTTATTTGGCAAATGTTGGTAAATATTTAAGAGAGTAGACCATTGTGCCAGGTAATTCAGAGAAGGCAAAAATGAACCAAGTATGCTATCCTCATAGATCTTAAAAGTCAAAAAGAAGAGATGGAACATGTATCTCAAACAACTAGACACTAAAGTTTTAAGAGCCAAAACTATAGTATTGAGAAATTTCAGGAATATTAAGGAACTTTTTCTAAGTAGTTACTTTTTTGACAAAGTATTCCTAATTGCCCACAACTAGAGAGTTGGCATCTGAGCAAGATTTTGAAGGAATTTAGACACAGAAAAAGAAGAAAGTGAGGAAGTGGAAACTGGAGTAAAGGAAAGCACAGTCCAGACCCTCTGGCTCATTCCCCTAGGGTAGTCAGGCATGCGGGTTAGCTTATTCAGCGGGAACAGGAATTCTGGAATAGTGGAAATTGGTGGGCACGCAGGGCCACAAAGGTAGACCACGCTGGACTATGGAGTATCTTGAAGGTGAGTCCCTGAAGTGGGGCTTCCCTTTGAAGTCATTAAAATGGTTTTTTTTAATTCACCAGGCCAAGGTAGTGTCTCAGAAACTTCAGGCAGACAGGAACACTGCATAATGGCATGAAGGGTGGAGAAGATGGGCCCAAAGGTGCTGTGACAGTGCAGGAGGAATGCTGAGGAGAGGCCACGGAGAATAAAAGAACACCCCAGATCAGGGCTAAACTATAAATATTAGGAGAAAGTGGTTCTCTTTTTTCTTTATGTCTTCAAACATTTAAGGAAGTCTGTCAGGTCAGGTCACTGACTGATCACTGAGATAACAGAACAGAGACTTCAGTAATCACACATCAATAGAATTGAGACTTTAGTAATGATACACAATACAGAATATATCATTTTCATTAAATTGTTTGGAAAAAATCGCTAAACAGATGGCAGCCCTCAACAGTCAACAACAACAGACCCTGGTTTTCGGAGTAAAATGTGATATCCAGAGTCACAACATAATAATATTCAAAATAACCACTTCTCAACCAAAAAATTACGAAGTGTAACAAAAAAAAAAAAAAAAAAGGAAAGTATGTCTCATTCATGAGAAAAAAATAAACTGACAGAAACCACTTTTCACAAACTCAAACACTGGACTTACTAGCAAGGACTTTTAAATCAGCTGTCTTAACTATGCTCAAATAGCTTTAAAGGAAACAGGGACAAGGAAGTATAACAAATCAGGAAAGTGATGTATAAACAAATAAATAATATCAGTAAAGAGACAAATATTACACAAAGGTACCAAATAGAAATTCTGGAGTTAAAAAGATTAATAGCTGAAATAAAAAATTCATTCAAGATGTTTAACAGCAAATATTGGCAAGTAGAAGAAAGATTCAGACAATCAGAAAACAGGATACAGTTTAAGCAGCAGAAAGAAAATAGAAGAAAAATAAACAGAGTCTTAGGAACCTGTGTCACACCATCAAGCACACCAACAAATGTATATATGAGTTCCAGAAGAAAAAAATAAAGAAATAAAGGGGCAGAAGGAATAGCTGAAGAAATAATGGCAAACTGCTAAATTTGATGACAGACATGAATATACATGTCCACAAAGCTTTAAAACTTCAAGAGGGATAAACTCAAACAGATCTACACTGAGACATGTTATAATCAAACTGTCAAAAGTCAACAGCAAGCCAACAACCAATCTTGAAAATAGTAAGAAAGAAGCAACCTGTTACATGCAAAGGGTCCTCAATAAAATCAACTACCCATTTTCTACAAAGGCCAGATGCAGTGGGTTCATATATTTAAAGCATTGATAGAAAGAAATTGTTAACCAAAAATCCTCTGTTGGCACAACTACTGAAATGAAGGAAAAATAAAGACATTTCCAGATGCTAAAGATAAATTCTTTGGGCTAAAAGGAAAAAGACATTCCACAATATCTCCAAGCCAAATGAAGAAATAAAGATCAATGGTAAAAGGTAACTGCACAGGTAAAGATAAAATAGTGCTATAATATTTTTTGATTGTCAACTCCTCTTTTTGTTTCCTATGTGATTTAAAAGACTAATTCATACAACAATAATTATAAATCTATATTAAAACAATGTACAGAGATTAAATTTGTAAACCCACCACCACATGAGAGAGAGGAGCAGCACTGCACAAGAGCAGAGCCTTCATATACTACTGAATTGCTAAACTGTACCAATTCAGCCTGGAGTGGCATAAATTTATGATATTGTCATCTCCATAGTAATCACTAACCACATAGCTAAAAAGTATATAGAAAAGGAAATGATAAGACGATCAAAAAGGTACACTACAAAAAGGAAATCAAACACAAAAGAAGGCAATATTTGGTACTAAGTGAGAAAAGGCCAGACACAAAAGGCTATGTATCATCTTAGCCTATTTTGAGTTACTAGAAAAGAATACTCAAGACTGGGGTGATTTATAAAGAGAAGAGGTTTATTTAACTCACAGCTTGGCAGACTGAGGAGTTCGAGGTCCTGGTCCTGGCTTCTGGCCAAGGCTTTCATGCTGCCATGATATGGGGGAGGAGGTCAAAGGGGAGGTGGTCATATGTGAAGAGGGGGAGTTCTACAGGTGTCCTGGCTTTAGTCACCCCTGCTCCTGGGAAGAAATCCATTCCCACAAAAACTAATCCAGTCTCCAGAGAATGAGAACTCACTACCAAAAGAATGAGAACTCACCACCCAGCCCTTCACGAGGGATCCACCTCCACAGACCAAGCGCCTTCCATCATGTCCCCACTTCCTGGAGACCACATTTCACATGGGCTTTGGTGCAAGGAAAGAAATTACATCTGAACACTAGCACATGGTGAATGATTCCATGTATGTGCAATGACCAAAATGGGGAAATCCACAGGGACAGAAAATAAACCTTCTTTTATGGTGGTTATGAGGGGGAAAGGGTGAGTAACTGCTTAGTGGGTACAGGGATTATTTGGGGGTGATGAGAAATGTTTTGGAAGGTGGTGGTTGCACAATATTGTGAGTGTACTAAACACTACTGAATTAACTATAAAATGGTAAATTTCACCTCAACGACGAAAAGCTGGTGAAAAGTAATTACCTTTTCTGTTGTTTTCACTCTATTAGTAGTAACAAGCAAATAAACAAAGCTTATTTCTTATAAGAACAGACTGAATAAAATTAGTTCTTGCAAAGAAAGAGCGGAAGGAGTTTTGGTATCTCAGCCTGGCTTCTACTGAGAACACCGTAATCCGGTTGCAAATCCAAAATCTCCTGAAAGCAAATTTAAACACATGTTCTTTGTCCTGGTGCCCTTTGGTATTGTCAAAAGACTCAAAGTTTAAAATATATAAAACAAAAAAAAAAAAGGAAAACACCCAAAACACCCATGTCTGGGTCCTCCCAACACCAAAGAATTATTATAATTAAACCCTACATTTCAGACAGCAAAATTTAACCTGCAATCCTTACTTGAAACACTAATGAATATTCTGGCTTCTCTTCAAATTGTATAAATCTTTTACCTTTAACTTGACAAACTGAGGCTCTTAAGTTTCAACAATTAAAATGTTCCAAGGAAGGTCTTCCTGGGAAGTTTAAATACCTATAATTATACAATGACAATATCTGAATTCTTGAGGGTAAACCGGCCCTACCCTGTGTAAACATTTTATAAGTTTGCCTTACTATCCTTTGATGTCCTTTCATTGGCCAATAAAAACCAAAGGAGAGAAACAGCATTCCCTAGCATCCAAGAAAATTGGGATGGCACACACTACCTCAAAGAAACAGGTACAGTCACCAGATTCATAGGAGAAAATAAAAGCCAACTCTCACGAAGCCAGGCAGCAACAAGGATACAATCAAATCTTTGCCATCTCTTTGATGTTCTCTCTCCTCCTCTCTGGGGATCTTTCTTTATCTTTTTGATCAACTGTCTCCTTCTGCCTACCCAGTTTTGGCTTCACGTATCGATCCATCAGAGCCAAACCCACACAAACTTCACCTGGCTTTTCAGCTCCAGTAACCACTGGCCCCAGCAATCACTCTGTCTTGAACGGTTTCTCAGAGTATTCTAAGGACACAGATGGCTTGTGAGCACCTCTATCTCATTATTTCTGTGGGCACCTTCTGACAGTGACAGCCAGGGTCCAATCAGCTGTGAGGAGGGCAGGATCATGTGATCCAGAGCTTACTAGAAAGAGGTGTGGGTGGCCAGGTGCAGTGGCTCACACCTGTAATCCTATCACTCTGGGATACTGAGGAGAGAAAATTGCTCAAGGCCAGGAGCTCAAGACCAGGATTCCAGACCAGGCTAAGAGCAAGACCTTATCTCTATAAAAAGTAGAAAGACTAGCCAGGCATGTGATGCATGCCTATATAGCCTATTTTCCCAGCTTCTCAGAAGGATAAGGCAGGAGGATTGCTTGAGCCCGGGAGCGTGAGGTTGCAGTGAAGTATGAGGATGCCACTGAAATCTAGCCCAGGGAGACCCTGTCTGAAAAGGAAAGGGGGGAGGGTGGAGATGTGAGGAAGGGAATAATGAAGTCTCAAATATCGCTACCTTTTTATCTAATTTCATAATCTCTCTTACAACCTAAACAAAGTATTTAAGGGCTTTCTCAATGTCTGAGAAACCAAACCACTACTGTAATTATTCCTCTTCAATTATACAGTTTCTAGTTAAACTTCAGAATACTTCCCCTTCATTCCGTCACAGTAACTCTAAGATGTTACAGGTCTGACAATGGTTTTACATCGTTATAGCTAATAAAGATTCCTATTAAGGAGACCTCTAAAAGTATCCTTGTTGTCAGCAAATGGCTACAACAGAAGCAAAATTTAAAGTAGTTCTGCATATTATGGGTTACAATAAAGCTCAATAGCCAATCAACCATCAGGTCAAAGGTGCTCTTTTTCTCACCAAATAACAGATTTAAAACAAGGAACGTTCTGCTTCAGAAAAAGCAGAACCTTGAAATATGAATTCTGGGATGCAAGTCCAGAGATCCAGGGAGAAAAGCCAGTGACACAATCTACCTTTGGGGAAACATAAAAATAAGAGGATTATGAGGCCATCTGAATATCACATCAGCTAACGGAAGGTTAAACTGAGACCTCTGTACTCTACTTACTCCATTCCAATTGCAGAGCTGACTTGAAGAATACCTCTCCCATCCCCAAACTCACAAGTGAGACTTTGCTCAGTAATAGAATAAGACATTCATGTCAAATTTTAGGGATAAAGTGAACTAGAAATAACTTAGAAGAAAAAAACTGAATTAATGTTGATGCTAAAGTCAGCCCTGCACTAAATTAACTTTCAGAAGCATTAGGTGGAATTTTATTAAACCCACACATTCAGGAGTTGTATCAGCTTCCGAATTATTCAAAACTGAATTTGAATCCTGGTTCTGTCATTTTCTGCTCTTTCCATTTTCCATCCTGTGCGATCTCAGCCAACGTACTCAACTTCTATGAGCCTTAAAGTCCTTGACCTGCCAAACGGAAGCGCCACAGCCCCTTTCAGCAGTCTGTGCCTACTCACTGCAACGGTCACCCAGCAAAATGCACAGTTAAATACCCATCTTCTCACCCACTTCCTGATATGTCAATTCTAGATGATCCCATTTCCTTTGTATTTGGGTAGCTGCCATCGTGTCTTCACTGACAGGGTGCTTAGAAATGAGCTATTATCTGCACATACTGATTCCTCCCATATTATAAAAGGATGCTGCATGCAAATTCGACAGTTTATCCACAGAAAGCTTCTACAGGCCCAAGCTTCTGTAAACTGTCCAGATGCACCTACTCGGCTGCACCAGCTAATTGTTTCAAGGGCCCTTTGAAGCCTAAAGAAAACCCCACACAGGTATCCTTGAATAGTAAGCTTTATTTATTGCCAAAGGCTCATTTTCTTTCCAGATTAGATTAATTGCTGATTCACTTTAGACCCATTGATTTTGAACTCACGTTTCCCTTTGTAACTGTCTGCAGGTGTCAACTGTTCATTTTCCAGTCAGGTTTTTGTCAGTCATGCAGAAAATTTTAGGACTATTCTTATTTTTTATACAAAAGAGTCCACCCTGTTTGATAAAACAAAGGTAAAGGTGGCACACCAAAGTGAATCAGGGAACCAGAAGCCATCAACATTTAGACTTAATCACATGCTAAGCCCATGAATTCCTTCTTTCTAAAGAATGGAGGAATCATTTTGGGGAACCTATACAACTTCACCAAGGATGCACCCCCCCCAAAGAACTTAATCTCTGGTGCTGTTAGTGTTCTTCAGGTCCTGGTTAACCTCTGCCGTTGATCACAGCAAGTAATGAGAGCAAATGTGTGTGCAACAGAGCCTACAAATAAGCCACACGCTTCTGTAAGAAATCTACATATATTAATTTTAATCCTCACAATAATCCTGTGAAGAAGGTGTTGTAATTAACACTACTTTACAGATGGCAAGCCCAGGCATAGAGAGCTTGCATGATGCGCTCCTGGTCAGACAGCTGGGAAATAGGACCAGGATTCAAATCTGGACAGTCTGATTCAGAGTTCTTGAGTTAATCACTACTTTCCTGCTGCTTCCACTGTACTGGGAAACGGAGACGCTCAACATCCTCATTGTTCCTGCTGGTCCTCGCCATACATCTCTGATGAATGATCTCACGTGCATAAGCCACAGCTTCACACAGTCACTTCACTCAGCATCTCATCCTGTCTCCTCCTGTTTAAATCCTACACCTTACCTTTGAAATATTTTCACAAACCACAAATTTACTCACCACTCCCCAAGAAAATGCTGAATCCTATTTCAGTGTCCCTCGCAGTGTTAGAAATAGGTATTGTGGGTGAGTCACACCATTCATAATTCAGATATTAGAGCTCACATCTTCTAAATTTTGCTTTACCCAAGTGATATTAGGAAAGAGGGTCTCCCTAGAGCTATGCAAATTGGTTTAATCCTTCTTAAACGCCTAATCATTTTTTCACCCTTTATTTGAAGGGATTTTCACTTTATTCAGTACATAATTGATATATCACAAATAAGTGAGCAAGAAAATACAAATCTTAGGCTCTTCTTGGTTGGCCTATATGAGTAATGATAATCAAAAACGAAAACCGTGTACCTCTCTTAACCAGAATCAAAACACCAGTCAATAAACTAATAAACAGAATGAATGGTAACTACCATCAGAATCAATAAACATCCAATTAAAAAAAAACAAAAACTTTGACCTTTAATATCATGCATTCTTTTAAGCTAATAATACACACCTAGACTTTGCAGTAGCATTCTTGGCACTGGTAGATTTTTCATATGTGAACAACTAGAACAGATGGTCCCTATAATCGGTCTCTGACAGGTAGGCCAGGCTATATTCCTGAGTCTGAGTACCTGGGTATCACAGTATCTTGAACTTGAAGGAGTTCACATTCCTGCATGTAGAGGAATCTGAATCCATACCTACATTTAAAGTTAACTCGCTCTGTCTCTCACAGACCTATGTGTGAACACACACACACAAATCAGCTATCATTACAGATTTATTATTATGATACATTCAACTAATATGAATATATCACATAAGGTTGCTATAAAAACTAACATATCACTGTTTTAAAAGCACCTAGTTATGGAAAACACTCAACACGTCACGTCTGTTTTTATAGTCTTTATCATCAACCTAAGAAATGTATTACATAAGCTTACAATCTGTGACTTTAAGACTTTAAGTCTTTATGACTAAAAAGCACGTGTAGTCACAGATTATAAGTTTCTGATTTCCCCCAATTTTGATAAGAATATGGCTAATGGATTTTTGTAAACAGGTATCCACATTGTAATCCCATTTACTTTCATTTCTGTACATTTTCTCACATCCACACATGCAAGTTCACAAAATGAGCATTTTCACTGACAGCACTGTTTAACCTCCCTTAGCAAATGGGTAACACTGTACCAAGTTTGTGCCAGAAGCCTGTTCCCAAGAAGGTCTTGTTTAATAACAGAATATTTTGTAGCTTTATGATTTGGTTTATTGCTTCATATCTGAATATATTCTTTTTTTTTCCACTAAGTTTTCTACAATTTGATAGTTTGTCATCTTTAGTTAACCAGGTGCACCCATTTCTCGTTTGTTTTAGGTTTATAGCGTGGTATCTAATTTTTGGCTCCAAATTGCCATGACTCTCTGCCAACATCACTCCCACTTGGGAGTGTTATTTGACATTAAGTAGATCTAATTCTCAACCACCCTCTGGGTTTCTATTCAGTTACATCAGCCCAAGTACTGCACGACCCTAAGGACTGGTGTTTTAAGTTGGGCTCTATTATTTGATGGCTTAACTCCTCTTCAAAAGTCTGCTGCTACAGAATACACTGCTGGACACTGGGCCCATTCACATACCACATGAATTTCAATGCACATGATGTGTCTTACTTTAAAGAAAAAAACTGAAGCTTGAGTAGGCATCCAAATATAAAATTTGTACAAGCAACCTGCTGGGTTCTCCTATTCCACGCAAATTGAGAAAAAGAAGTAGATACTTTGTAGAAGACTTAAAAAATCCAACAGTTACAAGAGTTAAACTTGTCCAAAATAAAGGGCTTGATGGTAAAATATTTTCAATTCCTTTCTTATTGCATACTATTAGAAACAACTGGCTATGACTTGTTCTAGTTCATTAAAAATAAAAGGGGGAAAAATGGCTTACAGCAAATTCAAGAGGGTAGCTTGGCTCTCAGTAATTTAATTCTAAATGTAATAACATGCTTATTAGAAATGGAAGGTCACTCTCCCAAAAATTTCCCTAAAGGCATAGCTGCCAAACTGACTTCTGATCCAGTCTTTACAGCACTATTAATTCAATGACATAATAAAGCTGGCAAGGGAAAGCTTTATGTTTGCCTCACAAAGAGAGAGAGCAATAGCAGAGCCTTGGAGAGGTCTTTATGTGTTTCCTAGAAATAGACCTGAAAAATAAAAGGTCAGCTGAAATTTTTTTTCTTTCCACTATCCTTATGAAGGACTACAAATGCTTTCCTTCTGCTTTTCAGAAAAGTCTACCCAACTGGATTTTCCACTTCTACACCTTGCATCTCCTTGCCTTCCTGGGTTAGCAGCAAAGCATTCTGTCTCCAGTAGCACAGAGATACATTAACTCAGGGAAACCCCTGGGATTTTGTTTACTACTAAGACTGAAAGGGGGCATAGCATCCTTGAAGGTTATCCCCACCCAGCACAGACAGTCCACCTTTGATAGGTGCCTTGCATGGAAGTTGGCCTCAAAGCCATGACTTGGCAGCAAACTCTAATTAAAGGAAACCTGATCGCAGAATGCTTGTTGATCTTCACTTGTCTCAAGTTCCAGACTTGGACAGCAGGTTGAAACCTGCTATGATTGTAATCAGTGCAATCGATAGCTTTTAGAAAGAACTTACTCTAAATAGTTTTCAAAGGGTCACCTCCTACTATCTGCAGCTCATATCAAACTACGTCTGGAAATCTCCCCAGAGTAACTCACTGGCTTTCCCAGATACTGAAGCACATATACAACTTTTTGAGGGAGATCATTTGTTCAACAGCTTTTACTGAAATGGATCATTCCATTTTTACCATGAACCTCCCTTTATAAACTATCATCCAAATGACACGTCCTGCTACCTTTTATTTTTCATAAGCACAAAAAGTAAATAATGATGCAATAATATCATAAAAATCTTACTGAGGTTTCAGTACCCTTCACCCACAGGTCACCCCAGGAGCAGACTGCAGCAGAACCACAATGAGTTTATCAGCTCTTTCCGATCAGGGAGCCAGCAGTCCACAGGAACAGTGGGCTGGTTCTGAACAAAGGAGGTTTATAAGAGTTTGTTACAGACTGGACTCCCCATCGCTGATTCGGGGAAAGGTTTGCAGATGCGTGGTTTCACTCTGGATTTGGTGGTGTCTGAAAGTAGAGCAAATCCGTGATTGGGTCTTTTGACAATTTTATCTAGAATATGGGAAGTGCAAAGAGAGGCTAAGTCTTTAATGGGTAAAGCAGCAGCCGTCATTTATATTACACAGAAAAGAGGAATGTCTGGTCATCTTTGTGGTTTGGACACAGGTAACTCTAGATGCACATCTGCCTGTATGGTAAAACGTCTAAATTCTTGCAAGTTTTTCAATTAAGGCATTTTCTGCAGAAGACAAATAACTGTCAGTGGCAATCAGTCAGTAGTTCATCAACTATCACTTACTAAGAAGAGCGTGTGGGCTCCCAGTGGGTTCTGTGCCAAGTGACCCAATCTACCCAAATAAGCTTCACTGAGCTCAAGACACCAATCCATGAAAATGAAATCCTTCACAAGATAATACTGTCAATCAAATGCAACAGGACAGAACAACGCTGGGTAACATTACAACCATCAAATTAATAAAACCTAAAAGGCAACATAGGCCTTCCAGACAGTTCACAGTATGGCAATTTGCTACTGCAGGGCCAGGGTTCACTTACAGCAATTGCTCATTTTAAAGAGAGTATGTAAACTCAATTATGTGTTAAGGGACATGGTAGGAATGCCCCAAATGATGAAAGCAGGTATTACATAACAATTCTAACAAGGCCACTAGATTTCATTGTACTCAAAGATTCTTGAGTAAAATTACCTGTTTAATATTCGTGTGGAGATATAATAAATGTTTTATTCCCATTACAGAGATTACAAACAGCTATCTTTGCAGCCAGGATCTAAAGATATGATTAGTTTGGGCTATATGGTACAAATTTTAGTCTCCTCTCAAAAAAAAATCAGGACTTCTGGAAGACTGGCCTGAATTCTTATAGGAACCACCTGGTCTGCGATGAGTAATGGCTGCCCCTTCTAAAGAGGAACATACTCTACCACTGGCGACAATCACCACCTGGACTGCTGCAATTGTTCATGTTGCCTGTCTCACCTTTCCAGACTTCTGAGCTTGTACCTCTTGCTTTCCAGAGAGAGACACTGAGATGCAAAGTCAGTTTCTGAGAGTATTGCACTGTGCCCACAAAACCAGGCTGCTTCTAGGACTTAGCCACTCTCAGCCCCCTGCACAGCTCTGGCGCAGACATCAGAGGATACAGACATCTTCTCTTCTTTCACACTCTGGCCTCCTGTTCTAACACCAAAGATGGGTTTTCAACTCATTTCACAAGACTTTCTGAAGTTGGAAGGTGAGTGTGGAGCTCACGTCTAAGCTTTCTTCCAACCTGCTCCACAGTAATGAACGCTGACGTGGGAGAGTTTCGGTTTGTCAGCTGCTGTTCTCCTCATCTCCCTGAATTTACAAGCACAAAACTATTTAGTCCTTACAAGTGTCCTACTATTTTACAAAAACGGAAACTGAAGCACAAAATGTTTAAATTATGGGTCCCAAGTTGCACGGAAGGCATCAGAGTCAAAGAGGCACTGTGACTCTGCCTAGAAATTCCTACTCCATTTGTCGAAAGACTCCTAGAAACAACAAGTGCTACTGTGTTTGGGAAGAAGAGCCTGTTTATCTGCACATGTTGAAGTCAAGAGACAGCTGGACAGCTGGCTAAGGGGCTTGACCTACGATTTAAGAGTCTGTATTCTGCCTATGTGTGCACAAATATTTCTCACACAGAATATAAATTATACCAGGTCTATACCACACTCACTACAGTAAAGTTTTAGCAATGGGTCATTTAAACTACCGAAAACAGACTATCAAATTAATTAGGTTGCAAGATCTTTCCATTTTCTTCTCCAGGCTGCTGCTTCCCAGGTATCTGTTCACCCTCTTCTTTCTCTCTATTTAGCATCCAGGCAGCACCTACAGGAGGCCAACCACGCCTCTTCATTCTGAAATCTAATCCTTACTCTCTATCCTGATAAGTCTACCTTGGTTCACACTCTCATCCTCCTCTGCCTGGAAAACTGCAACCGGCTTTGGCTTCTCTCCATCCTCCTACTCCACCACCGTCTCCACGTTGCCAAGGTGATGTTGCTAAAACGAAAGTTCACACGTGAATTTAACCAATTTATTGAGTACTCATTGCATGACTTTCTCTCTTAACTGGGGAGACAAAGAGCAAAAAAAAAAAAAAAATACCCCAAATCTTCCTGGCCCCCAAGGAGCTTACAATCTAACAGGAAAAAAGGATTATACTGAAATAAAGCATTGTAACAGAAGAGGTAGATTGTTATGAAGTCCCCAGAAGGAGGACATAAGCCAGTTAAAGGATCAAAAGGAACACCCCAGGAAAGTGACATTCATCACCAAGACACAGAGTCGTCAGTCTGGCCAAAGTCAGCAGAAATCTCAAGTTTAGGGAGTCATTATGAAGGAGTGGGGGTGGACAACATTCCATGTAAAAGAAAGAATGGCAAAATTAATGAAAGGATGAATGACACAATCCAGGAACTGAGAGAACTTCAGCAGAGTCAAATGGTAGAGTGTGCTTCAAAATGCTGAGAAAGTCAGTAACTCTCCTATGCCTCAGTAACAGCCATGAGAAAATCAAGGAAATGACATCCTTTTCACAAACTCAAAGGAAAAAGGAAAATTACTGAACAATGTAACAATGAAAAAAACACACAGAAAAGAAATAATCTTAAGAACAAAGGAATGGAAATTACATGGAAATAGTGATAATGTATAATCAATCGTGTTCTGAATAACATGTTTAAAAGTAAAAACATCTTACATTCTTTTGAAGAGGAAGATATGTTTTTGTTCTGAGAACAAAGAAGAGGAAAACCTAGTATTAATGAACACTAAAACGTGCCATAGAGAGTTAAGCATTAACATGCGTGATGCTCGTGTGAGAGAGACCGCCAGCAGATCCAAACAGCCACAGAAGGTATCCCCAAGCACACACTCTGGAGCTTCACACACAGTAAAGGAGGAATCTCAAATCAGTAATGAGGGAAGGTTGCTCGGTAAATGACAATGAAACAATCAGGTATCTACATATTTGTCGAAATAATAAATACATTCGAGTCAGTGGTTCACAGGCACTATCTGTGATATTTCAAAAAAACAGTCTGATCTCACTGCTCCACCCCGCCACTATGTTTAGGATTCAGTAAGTTTAGGAGGAAACTGGGCAAAGTTCTCTCTAGAAAGAACTCCAGGTGATTCTCTCACGAATCTGGAATTTTGAATCATTGATTTGGAGTCTTATTATTATAGGTCAGAATAAAATTCCATATTATAGATAGTTTGATTATAGTTACAGATACAAATAATAAAAATTAAAGTTAAAAAAGTGTTCCATCTTTAATTTCCACATAGAGGATGATTTTCTCAGTTTAAAAGTAATGGTCAACAAAAAATGTTTTACTGAAATCAAAATCGAAGAAAAGCAGAGATAATTATTTATATCCACAGCATCATCAGTTAAATAATAGATACCTTCAGGATACATACTCTAAATACATAAATTAGAAAAAATTGACAGGAAAAATGCAAACACCAGAGTAGAAAAGAGAGAAATGAACTTGTACAATCTGCATGCCTAAAAGGGCTGTCAAACCAAGCCAAACGTTTATTCTTTGAAAAGTCTATTAAATGGTCTGATAACATTACTCTACTAAACAAGATCTAAAGTAAAAAACTGAAACTGAGAGATATTATCATAAAGAGGATCACAGATGTGAACTTTATCAATAAATCTGAAAATTTAATGAGATAAGCAAATCTCTAGGAAAAAAAAATAATTTAATAGCTTGACTTCCAAATATCAGGAAACCCGAATAATCTTTTAACAATTTTAAAAACGGACTGAGTAGCTTCAATACTTCCATGCACAAAAAATAAACTGCATATGAATACTATCAAGCATTCAAGGAAAGACAGTTCCAGCTTTATACAAGGTAAGTCAAGGAGAGAAAAGGAGAGAAATGTCACTAGTGCTTTTTTATGGGTAATAATATAGTCTGACATCATGGCCGAATAAGAACAATGCCTAAAAATAAAAACTATAGGCAAATTATACTCTAGTATACATATAAAATTTAAACATACATTTACAAACAAAGCCCAATAATGTATTTTAAGAAGTAATACATCATGACCAAGTTGGGTATTCCTAGGAAAGCCATATTGGTTTAACACTAGAAAATCACTCAATGTAGTTCATTAAAAAAATGATTAAAGACAAAAAATCATAATATCATGTCAATATATACAGAAAAAGTAGTTAATACAATTAGAAATTCACTCATGATAACCTGCAAAAGGCTATTTACAGAAAATCTACAACAAACATCATCCTTAAAGATAAAACATGAGAAGAATTCAGATAAGAAAAAAGCAAAAGTAGCCTCAACACTACTTCCATTTGGCAATTTGATGGCTGTTCTGGTTGCCTAGCAAAATCAAGAAAATGAAAGGACCATATGGGCTCGGCACCCGTAGCTTAGTGAGTGGGGTGCCGGCCACATACATCTAAGCTGGAGGGTTTGAGCCTGACCCAGGCCTGCTTAACAACAATGACAACTGCAACCAAAAAATAGCCAGGCATTGTGGTGGGTGCCAGTAGTCCCAGCTACTAGGGAGGCTGAGACAAGAGAATCACTTAAGCCCAAGAGTTAAGAGTGACACCATAACACTCTACAGAAGGCAACATAGTGAGACTCTGTCTCAAAAAAAGACTGGAACCATGTATCAAAACCATGATTTAAAGGTGGTGGGTGTTTACATTAAAAATCAAAATTAGAATTAATGAAAGAGTTTAGCAAAGTTCCTAGATTACGAAATAATGTACAAAGGGAATTCAGGGGACATCAGCAAGATGGCAGAAGAGGAGGTCTCAGGATCACCACCTGTGCAGAAAGTTCACCTAGCATTGTCCACAGACAATAACACCCTAGAGAGAATCCCCAAAATTGGGAATATGCCTGCGTCAGCTGTGTGGTCCAATAGCATGGAATAAAAACTACATGGAAAGGGTAAGAGAAACTACTTCATTTGGACCACCTTCCCCCGCTTCCTCCCTCAAGCTGGCACAGTACCACACAGCGAGGATGCCTCAGGGATAACAGTTTCTACAGAGGGAACAAAGAACCAGAAGTGAATATGCAACTTCCCTGGCATTCCAACATGCTTCCAAGGAAGTCAACTCTGGTCTCACCTTCGGGGGACACAGGAGGAGACAGCACAGCTAGACTACCTGGGGTCAGGCAAAAACAAAGCAAGGAGGAGGAGCCCAGAGCAATGAGTATACAGATCAGGTACCTGCTCTGTGCACCTGCCAGCAGAGGTGCCTGATCAGAGGTATAAGCTAATAGTACAGGCCACTGGCAAAGCTAAACTGGCCACTCCCAGAAGAGATGAGAAGTGCTACCTGGTTTGAATTCTTGGATGACCATAATCCAGTAGTACCAGCTTCAGAACCTACATCTGAGTTCCACTCATAAAGGGTGATGACCATTATAGGGAATTTCGGCAAAAAAAAAAAAAAAAAAAAGAGCTAGTTTTGCCATGCCTGGCCATTCAATAGCACCTGACATGATCTCAAACCCCACTCCCAAACACCATCCAGGGAGGGAGATGCATTACAGTAAAGATCAAGGGCCAGATCTACCACATCCAAGCACTTACACAGTGTTTGGCTCAGCCTCAAAGCCCCACTCCAAGACCTCACACAGGAGAAAGGCAAACTTCAGTTTTGCATTTCTACTGTGCATAGAAGCTGGTCCCATCCATGCCAATCGGTGACTTCACCTAACTCTGTGACCCCTCCTACAACCCTCTCCAACTTAACTCAGATAACAGTACCACACCCTGGTCTAGTCTGAAGCAAGTAATTACAGTGCCCACTAGCAGTTCAGCCTGATTGTAAGGCCCATTCTAGTCAGCTGCCCCTTCTGGACTCAAGGTAAAGGAAGAAGCCCAAATATCTAGAGAACCCCAAAAGTAAGTTCTGACTTCCCCAGGTCATTACCAGCTATCCCAGAATCAAAAACTAAATAGTCAAGGTCTAGCTCAAAGAATGTTCACTGAAGCCAGACAGGATCACTGCTTCCTCAAATACACAGACACCAATATAAGAACATAAGGATTACAGACTCAAGAAATTATGACACTTCTAATAGAAACTAACAAAGCTTTAAGAATGGATCCTAATGAAAAAGAGAACTATGAAACGACAGGCAAGAACTTCACAGTAATCCTCTTAAAAGAGGTTCAGTAAACTGCAGGAATACGATCAGCCCTCCCTAACTATGGGTTCCACATTCACAGATTCAACCAACAGCAGATCAAAAATAATCAGAAGGCAAAAAACAACAAAACTATTAAAAAACAACACAAATAAAAATGCAGTATAAAAATTATTTACATAGCATTTATATTGTATGAGGTACTACATGTATTCTAGAAATGATTTAGTCTATGGGATGATATGCATAGGTTATATGCAAATAATACATTATTTTATTCAAGGGGCTTGAGCATCTGTAGACTTTGGTATCCATGAGGGATACGGTCCTGGAAATAATCCAAACAAAATGTTTAACAAATAATTAGAAACGATTAAAGCAGAAAGAAATCCTAGAGATGAGGGGTCAGTGACTGAACTTAAACATGCAATAGAAAGTTTTGCCAGCAGGTTTAATCAAGCTGAGTAAACAAACAGGAGCCTGAAGACAGAACTCTGAAATTAACTCATCAGAAAAAAACAAAAAGGAAAAAGAGAGAAGAAAGTCTACGCTAACCACTACGGGACATCATCAAGAGACTCACCTTATGCATAACAGGAATTCAAAAGGAGAAGAAAGGGAAAAAGGGTTACCCCCTGCTGCTCTCAGAATGTGAAAGAACAGACAGTACACCTGATAGCACAGAAATGCAAAGGATTTTAAGAGACTACCATGAACAATTATACGCCAAAAACCAGATAACCTAAAAGAAGTGGATAAATTCCTAAATACATACAGCCTATCAAGACTGAATCATTAAAAAACAGAAAATCTAAACAGACCAATAATGAGTAAGGACATTGAATCAGTAATTTTCTTTAAGGCCTTCCATCAAAGAAAAGCCCGGGATCAGATGGTCTCAACTAGTGAATTCTACAAAACATTTAAAGAACAACTAACGCTATCATTCAGAAACTCTTTATAAAAAAAGGGGGGGGGGGCGCTCAGCGCCTGTGGCTCAAGTGGCTAAAGCGCCAGCCACATACACCTAAGGTGGCAGGTTCGAATCCAGCCCGGGCCGCCAAACAACAATGACGGCTACAACCAAAATATAGCCGGGTATTGTGGCAGGTGCCTGTGGTCCCAGCTACTTGGGAGGCTGAGGCAGGAGACTCGCTTGAGCTTAGGAGTTGGAGGTTGCTGTGAGCTGTGATGTCATGGTACTCTACCCAGGGGGACAGCTTCAGGCTCTGTCTCAAAAAAAAAAAGGGGGGGCGGGGGGGAGGGGGGAGAATACTAACTTTTTACAAGGCCAGCATTACTGATACCAAAACCAGACACAGACATCACAACTAACAAAATCCACAAGTCCTTACCTGTGATGAACATAGATACAAAACTCAACAAAATATTAGCAATTGAATCCACCAACACCTTAAAAGGATCGTTCACCAAGATCAAGGGAGGTTTATCCCTGGGATGCATGGAAAGTTCAACATATGCAAATCAACACATTAACAGAATGAAGGAAAACAACTAGATGATCATCTTCTCAGATACAGAAAAAGCATTTGACAAACTCCAGCAGTTCTCTTCCACATAGTATTAAGTCCTTGCCAGAGCAATTAAGCAAGAGAAAGAAATAAAAGGGAATGGGAAACAAAGAAGTAAAGCTGTTGCTATTTGCTAACAACATGATCTTGTATATAGAAAACTTGAAAGGTTCTATAAACAAACTGTTACCTTAAAGTTGCAAAAAACAAACAAACAACAACAAAAAAAACCCCACATCAGTAGCATTTCTATACACTAACAATGAAATTTCTTTCTGAAAAAGAAATCAAGAAGACAATCCCCATTTACAATAGCTACAAATTAAACAAAATACTTAGGAAGAAAATTACCCAAGGAGGTGAAAAACCCATGCGCTGAAAACTATAAAACCTGAATGGAAGAATCAGAAGACACCAATAAATGGAAAGGTATTCATGCGTTCACAGATGAGAAGAGTTGATACTGTTAAAAATGTCCAGGCTCAGTGCCTGTGGCTCAGTCGGCTAAGGCGCCAGCCACATACACCTAAGGTGGCAAGTTCGAATCCCCAGCCCGGGCCTGCCAAACAACAATGATGGCTGCAACCAAAAAATGGCTGGGCGCTGTGGCAGGCACCTGTGGTCCCAGCTACTTGGGAGGCAGAGGCAGGAGACTCGCTTGAGCCCAGGAGTTGGAGGTTGCTATGAGCTGTGATGCTATGGCACTCTACCCAGGGGGATAGCTTGAGGCCCCGTCTCAAAAAAAAAAAAAAAAAGATGGCATCCTCAGCATCTTCTCAATGAGGGCACCACACGTGCAAGGCACAGTAAACTAGATAACAATAGACTACATAAGCCAGCCCCTACATTTCACAGATGAGTCAACAGGCTCAGCACTGAAGAGCTATACCTACAGACACAGTATAAGGAACTTCTTTTAAAAATAAGAACCGTCTCAGAAGTTATCAAGTCCAGCCAGGACCTTCCCCACCAAAACCAGCTTCTCCAGTTTAAAAGCAAGCTGATAATGAGATTCCAGCTGCTCCCCCACCCCCCACCCCTGCAGCTGGGAAAAGCTGATAATGGCTCCCAGGGGTTCTTGAAAAGGCAATGCATTTGTATGGTTCAGAAGTTCAAATAATATAAAAATTCTCATTCTTCTGCCTCCCTGCCCTCCATTGGCCCAGTTCACATCCCAGCTCTCTGTAGGTAACCATTTTTATTAGTTTCTTGTATGTCTTTTCAGAGTTTATACTCATATAAGCAAATACAGACACATATTTACAAACAAGTCTTAAGAGTTCTCAGAACTATAAGCCAAAGGAATCTTACTAACAGAACTTCAGGCTCTCTGAAATTTCATTGAGCAACAAGTCTTTCCCAGGGCCCCTTTTGTCATGACATATATAAGTGGCTGAAGTTCCTTGTGCTAAAGAAAATCGGTTCCAACAGGACTCTGTAAAAAGATCATCACCCAGAAAGAACCAAAACCTGTGGCTTCACTTCCAGGTCTGAACGGGAGAAGTGGCAGAGTGGACGCAGCCCGAGACCCCTCTCTTTGTGTGTTCCTTCATTTATTGAACATTCCTGTGCACCAAGTCCTGAGCCTGTCCCCAGAGACACAAATACAGTGCCTGCATCAAGGCAGGAGGAAGACAACCCAGGCCAGGGAGATTATTCAGTGGCAATTGACAGCAAATCCAACGTAAGCAGGTCTGTGTTTAAAAAGGAAATTTATTGACTCCCATAGCTGAAATGTGCAGAATAGATTTAGCTTTAGGAACAGCTTGATTTAGAGGGCAAATGATGTCACTAGGAGCCCTCTCTTGGCTCTGAACCATCTGGGCTGATTCAATTCTTGGGCATCGTGGCCCAGGCAGCTTCAGACTCATCATTGTCACCTCAGACCAGGGTAAGTGAGTGAGTCAGTGATCACAAAAACTCAAACAAAAATCCAGGGATTGAGTGTCCTTAGCCTCAATTGGTTTATTTAGATCACTGGCCCGTTTCTCAACCAATCTCTGAAGCCAAGGAGGATGAGATGAACTGATTGATTGGCCTCACCTAGGCCATAGTCTTCACTCTTAGAGCCCAGGGGCTGCGCCAACTGTACCCAAAGCACATAGGCTGAAAGTAATGGAAGGATGGTACTCCCAAAATCAAACCAGAGTACTGTAGGCATGCACAGTAGAGGGGCTGCTAGGCCACAAAAATACTGACTATCCACCCTACCTATGTAATTACAAATGAAGTGACTGTTTCAGAAGCAGATATGCAAGATGCCATGGGGAGCCTGCTCCAGGGCATGCCATTGGAAGTGTTCTCTAAGGAAAGAGCAGGCATCTCCCAGCTGACGGTGTTTGGTTTATACTTAGAGGTGAGGACTTCCAGCTGTCATAGAGAGAGACCCAGAACCAGGAGAGAAGGAAGTAATTTCAAGAAACTTAAAAGAGCTGTAAAGTAACTTAGGCACCGGGGCATGATAGAGACCAGATGAAGTGACACAGGTGAGGTGGACAACCCTGGTAGGCACAGGGCCCACAAAGTGAGCCTACCACCTTTAACTCAAGCCAGATTTCGCTGCTGAGCTTCACATGGAATGGAGTTCTTGGTAGGCTAAGTGTCCAGGCCTGTCCCTCGGCACTGTAGCTGAGAGCCCAATGTCATGTGCATGAGGGGATCACATTTGACCAAGTCATGTCCCTGCTTTAAACACAAATTTGGCCCCTATATTCTCATCATGGCCTTCCAGGCCTGTCCACACCTCAGCCTCCTCTCTCTCTTGCTTGTCTTCTCCCTGCTCTGCTTCCCACCCAAGCCAGGTCCCCAGGGAAGAGGGTACATGGTTCCTTCTGGGGGCCAGTGACACAGTACAGGTGTGGGTACCAGCCATGGGACTCTTCTCAGAACATGGGCTCAGGCACAGCATCCAGCCTCTTTGCCTATCTCACTGTACTCACAGAGGCCACCTGACCACTGGACACCCACCCTGAGAGCTGAGGTCAGGACAAGGGCTTTCACAGGGCCTGGAATAAGGAGTGAAGTGAACAGTGACCTTCCTGGGCAGGGAGAGAGCAGCAGAGCAGGACCACAGACCAATGAAGGCCTGTGTTCTATCTCTAGGCCAGAAAGCTGCCGAATACTGATCCAGACTCAAACTTTGAACTCCTTGGGAAATTTTTTCTAATCGCTTTGAGGGAAGCCATGAAAAGTGCAACTTCAACAGGGTCACATATACAGGAAGGTGGGAGAATTAAGCCAAGAGAGGGTTGCATTTAATGCCCAGTATCTTAGCTTCTGTGCAGAATTTTCTCCCCACTTCTACATGGTTTCTGATGTCTTTTTGACTTACATGCAAGCTACCCAGTTTGTATATGTGTTTTTAATTAAAAGTTGCCTCTATTACTTTCTGTAAGAAGAGAATAAATAAAGGAAAAAAGAAGATCATGAAAGTGTTATCTGTTTAATTCCACAGAGCCACCAGAGTTGTAAAATAATTTGTTATAGATCAACTCTGGGTCCTCGAATGTTTGAAAGTATTTCCTTTATCTTAAGTCAGTTCTGTCCAAGTGGAATCACAGCCACCACCGGTGAACAGTCAGCTTCGTCTGTTTTATCAGTTGCTTATTAATGCACAATATACAATTTCCTCCTGACAGCCTGACAAGTGTAACTACAGCTGCAAGCACACATCTGTGTTTAGCTAACAAACCAGGCAGGCTGATGCCAATCATCTCCTTTATGCAAGACCAAAAAAGTTTATAAAACCTTCCAGGGCCCCAGTGTCCTCTTGAATGTGGTTTATGTACAGTAAATGCCATCTGCATTTTTTCATTCATCAACTAGAAAATTATGCTCTTCCAGATCTGGTCTTAGAAATCTGACCTTAGAGATCAACCATTCCAACCCTGGTGGGTACAATCTCCAGCTACAACTCAGAGCTCTCTCAGGGCACAGCTCCTCCTTCATTTTTGGCACAGTTTAAAAAATCTCAATGTTATATTTCTTCGCATTAGAATTATGCAAAACCAGCCCTGTGCTCCATGCCCACCGAAGCTGTGACTAGCAGAAAACAGTGGGGAGGCCCGTGTGGGATCCAGATGCTGGCAACGCATGCTGAGGAATAGGAGCATGTCCCATTCCTCAGCATCCATCTGCCCGTTTGCCTCTTCTCCAGCGTATCTTGAAGTACATAATGGAAATGACTACAAGCTCTATAAAGCAGAACTTAATCTGTCTAAATGCGGCCATTGCTTCTGAAAGGCTGAACTAGACCCTTCTTTCTTATCTCCCACCCCACAGGAGCTGAACAGGGCTAAAGGGATGGAGAGGGACAGGGTGACTCTGGGCCCTGTATCTCAACCTCCCACCCAGAGCAAGTGCTTCTCCTTGTCAATCCCAAACCATCCCAACCTTTTCTTTTCTTTTATTTTTTTTTTAATGGCCAGGGCTGGATTTGAACCCACCACCTCTGGCATATGGGGCTGGCACCCTACCTTTTTGAGCCACAGGTGCCACCAAGCAATAAAGTTTGTTTTGGGGTTTTTTTGCAGTTTTGGCTGGGGCTGGGTTTGAACCTGCCACCTCTAGCATATGGAGCCAGCGCCTTACTCCTTTGAGCCACAGGCGCCGCCCCCAGCCTTTTCCTAACAGAGAAATTGAGTCACAGCAAAGAGCCTAAAAGCAGCTATCCACCATACAGTGGTCATGTCTTGAAATTGCTACTTTTCTTTCTAAGCCTTTGAGGCCTCCTTAAAAATAAGCCCTAAGAGCCTCATCTCCCACACCCCAAGCAGCATCTGAGTTGTTTTGCTAGATAAAAGGCCGACCCCTCCTCCCCTCCCCATCCAGCCACCTCCACTACTGGCAGAAGCAGCAGCTCCTGCAGGCCTATGCACATCAGCCATGTGCTCCTGCACTTCCAGAGGGGGTTGCCAGTGATTGTGATTGGCACATGTAGAGATGAGGGGGACTGCAGGCAGCCAGGCCAATGAGGAGAGCATTGCCTGAGGCCTGGTGGAGGTGGGTGGAACGTAGCAGGGGGGAGGGACACCCAGACTCGTAGGTTCTACCCAGGCCTACTGGGTCAGGATCTGTACCTCACAGATCCCTGGGAGATTTGGACATGAAAGTTTGAGAAACACCAAATGTGTAGGACTCCTATTAATTACGTCACAGGAGAACATCTCCAGGTCACTTCCTTCAACCATCCCACACAGCTACTGTGAATGATGAATGCCAAGTATGAAGATATTCACAGTGCAAAGGAAACACATGTTCCCTTATTATTAATTCTGGTTTCAACCCTGGGAGGTGAGCTTTATTACCCCAATTTGACAGATGAAGGAACTGGGCTTGAAGAGGTCAGACACCTTGCCCATGATCAAAACCTAAAAGAGCTGGGATTTCATCCTGCAGGCTTGCTTGGCCCCTATACCTACACTGTGAAGCAAGATCACCACTTCTTTGCTCTGGAGAAAATACATCCCTATTATAAAACCAAGCTGGAACTCGCTGTTGGGATCTGGGCTGAGGCTCTTTGGGGCCTTTCTTCAGAGACAGGCGACCAGGAAGGCCAGGCAGGGCTCCAAGCTGCTGTGAGAAGCAGAGCTGGGCACCAGATCCCGGCAGCAGAGGCCCTTCCCAGGCTTGTCCGAAAGCTCCCTTTGGACAACACAGAGCCCTTTAGGCCTTAATGTGACGTGGCAGCTTCTGGGTCAGGGACGGGCTACCACCGAACTCACACTGCTTGGACGCTTTTTGGAGGCTGCCTTGCCTACAGCTTCAGTAAGCTATAGCCCCCAGGCCCAGGCCCCAGGAAGCTTGTCTCTAAGACCTCTCTCTAGAAATTTCCAGCTTTCTCTGAATCCGGTGGCAATGTCACTCATCTGTGACATCTGTATCTCAACCTCCCACCCAGAGCAGCCCCCCTCCCCCCACCAGATAATTCAAGGCTCCAAGCTCTGTATTTCCACAAAATGAGTCATTCAATTCATATATCATGTGCCCTGTAACCATACAGGATGCATTTCCATACTTATCTCATTTAATCCTAAACTGTCAACACAGGTACTATCATTCTCATTTCACAACTATGAAAATGGAGGCCAATGAGTTATGGAGCTGGAATTTACACCTGGGGCCCTAACTCCAGATCCAATTCTTTTTTTTTTTTTTTTTTTGTGAGTCTTATTTTGTTACCCTCCAGAGAGTGGCATGCCGGCCTAGCTCAAAGCAACCTCAAACTTTTCTTAGCTATAAGCAATATTCTTGCATCAGCCTCCTGAGTAGCTGGAACTACAGGTACCCACCACAACACCAGGTATTTTTAAAGATGAGGTCTCACTCTTGTTCAGGCTGATCTCAAACTGCTGAGGTCAAGCAATCTGCCTGTCTCAACCTCCCAGAGTGTTAGGATTACAGGTGTGAGCCATTGCACCCGGCCTTAAATCTAATTCTTCTTAACCACACAAGGGGAGCATCCCTCATGGATTTAGCATCGGGCTTACCACATTACTTGGTAATGACTGGATGGCAAGTGTGCCTTTCCCACTAGACCATACACCCTCAGGGCTCCCCATTGTAACTTATTCACTCCCATGTCCCAGTGCTGAATAGACTATGCTAAACTGAATTCTTCAGCAGACATTTACCAAAATACTATGTGCCAGACCTTGTGCAAGGCACAGGCCCACAGTGATGAAAAGGTCACCTCCTCCACCAAGAAAACACCTCTGCACTACAGACATTGCAGCATGTGGGGACCGGTAACAACGGAAGAAGGCACAGAGTGTGCCGGGAGCCTGGGAAGGAGCCTGCAGTCTGCCAGTGGGAAAGGGCAGGCGGGGAGCGGCTGCTGCACCAGACACACAAGGGAGAAATCTGTCCTGTGGACAAGAACAGGGTGTTTCAGAGAGGGAAGAGCCTGGTTTGCTAGGGCTTTAGGGGGATAATAAATAGCACTTTGGAGAAAGTGGGTTTCCTAATGGGTACCCCATAAATGGAACTCCTTCCCCCGAAACTGGGGACTCTCCCTTCCCAAAGCCCAATCCAATTCATGAATGTTAGAAAAACAGACCTAAATTCCAGAAGGGGATGATGCCCAGCTAGGCACCTAAGAAGTCACTTAGAAGGAGTGACTCCTCTCAGGTCACCAAAGAGCCACCTCCCACCCCGAGAGAACAGACAGAAGCTGTGAGAAGCTGTCTCTTCTATACAATCTCCTCTGGGAGTCTGAAACTCCCTCTAGTCTATAGAAATAGAGACTCTGGAAATGCGTCCCACACCTGCCCCACCCCAGCAGGGTTCGGGAACCATCATCGGAATTGCTGCCACGTGCAGTGCTTCAGAATGGCCAGAGGCTGGACAGTGTGTCAGGGCCACACTGACAAGGCCTTTGCTTCCATCATCTCCCAGAGATGATGGGGGCGACTGATGAACGGTGGGCAGGAAGGTGACAGCACCCTGGGCTATTGGGGAGAGTGGGAGGGACACGATGGAAGCAAAGCATCTGTAAGGAGGTTCCCCTGTGAGCAGTCACCCCAGAACTCTGGCCAGGGCAGTGAGGATGAAAAACAGGACAAGGGAGCCAGGAGACGGTGAGGGGCTGGCATGTAGGGCATGTGACAGGTGAAAGAAGAAATCAGGTTTGAGCCAGAGTTCCAGGTGGACCACTGGCTGGCTAGTGGTGTCACTCTAGGGACTGCAAAACAGGAGGGAGAGGAGGTTTGTAGAGGAGAATCGCTTTGGGTGTGAGGTTCAAGATACCCAGCAGATGTGGCTATCAGGAGAGAAAGCTAGTCTGGAGAGAGACTGGGACTCAGCCAACTCTAAGAAAGCACATTTCCTAGGGAACAGGAGCCAGGAGTCAAAAATAGCATGACAATGAGTCACCTAGGACAGTCTTTCCCTGCCTCTGCCTCCTCCCACTCTCAGGGAATACCAGCCCCTCTCACATTCCCGGGGATCCTAGTGTGTGTGTACTGGAAGGAAGCGGGTGCAGACTTGTGCTGCCACATGGTGTCTGTGGCTCCCCTTCCCTGCTCCTGCTCACTGCAGAGAGGTCCTGGACCACCCAAGACTCAGAGCTATGCTTGGGTCCTGATGCTCACTCCAGGATCCACTAGTGATACCCTGAACCATGGGACCAGTACCCACTGTCAAGGGCCTATCTGTCCACTTTATAAAGGAGCAAATGTACAACAAGCAGATGAATTGCGACTACAATCAGAACAAGCTTCTCTGAAAACCAGCAGGACCAACCCCACCCTATTCCCTCACCAGCCCAGCTCTGTCTAGGTCCTGGTCTGCCTCCACGTCAGGCTAACTCACTCAGCCTCCCCACCACCACCGGCACCACCACTACCACCAACGCCGCATGGCCAGGAATATCCCCAGCATCTCTCTACCAAGCCCCACGGACACCCTGGCCTTGGACCAAGTCTACCTCTCCCCCTTCCTCAGAATTAGCATCTTTCCACAAGGAGTGATGTTGGGAACATAAATTTTTTTCAGGAAAAAAACTGTAACCTCACCCATACTGAAGGCACAGCCCAAGTAGACAATAATACACAGAGTCTGGATTAGTTGGTCTTCAATAGCATCATCTGTGGGTCCACTGTTAGCAAATTCTGTTGGCACATAAAAAGGTAGCAGATTCTAACCTCTTCTCATCCCCTCCATCATTCCCAGCCACCATTATCTCTTGCCCAGACTATTGCGATTTGTCTACCTATTTTTGCCTCCCAGCCTATTCTTAACACAGTAGCCTGAGTGAGACCTTTGCTTTATTATATCAAAATATGAAGGGGGTACAAATGTTTTTAGGTTACACGGACTGCTTTGGTAATTTTTTTTTTTTTTTTTGAGACGGAGCCTCAAGCTATCCCCCTGGGTAGAGTGCCATGGCATCACAGCTCATAGCAACCTCCAACTCCTGGGCTCGAGCGAGTCTCCTGCCTCCGCCTCCCAAGTAGCTGGGACCACAGGC
>CAUYQV010071094.1:0-11179 GCA_963574575.1 Galagoides demidoff | reverse complement strand
ATCCAAGATTCATTCACCCATCCCAATGTAGCCCACTTTCAGTTATCTGCAAAAACAGGTGCAGAGAGGTCTGGTTCGTGACCCAACTATTCATGACTCTGAATGTCCATCTCAGCTTCAGAGTGCTCTGCTGATTCATCTGAAGCAGTCTAATCATTATAATATCACAAGAAAAAAGCGACCCTTTGCTCAGTCCTATTTATTTTTCTTCTCTTTAAAAATAGGAATTGTGAGAACATTCTCATTATTAATTCCCCACATTCTATCCTTCATGAATAGTCCTGCTTATGAGTGGCTAGAATAAGCAGACAGTAAAATTGGGTTATTTGTGATGGATCAATTGCTGTATATCAAATTCTTCCTAGAGTTGGCAGTTTATAACATATATGATCTTACACAATTTCTGAGCATCAGGAATGCAGAAGTCTTTTTAGCTGTGTAGTTCTGGATTAAGGTCTTTCAGGACATCCAGTCAAGCTGTCAAGCAGGACAGCTGAGCCTCAGGGGTCCATCTCCAGGCTGTCTCATGTGGTTGTTAGTGGGCCTTAATTCCTCGTTGACTGCTAGCTGGAGAACTCACTTCCTTACCACATGGGCCTCTCCACAGAAATGCTTCTTGAAAAAGCATCTGGCTCATCCCAGAACAAGTGATCCAAGAATGAGAGACAGTGGGAGCATGACAGAGAGTGAGCGAAATGGAGAGATCGAGACTAAAGCCACATTCTTCCCAGAAGCTAATCTTGGAAACAACAAGCTCCACAATTCTGCATATGCGGGGAGAGTAATTCTGACACAATAGCAGGGGAACAGACACCGGTATAAATAACAGGAGGTAAGATCATTGGAGCTATGTTAGAGGCTGACCACAACAATTATCATCATGGGACTGGTAGATATGTTGCTTTGCAAATAATTACTCCAAAATTTGATGACTTAAAACAATACAATTCATTATCTCACAATCTCTGTGGGTCCAGAGATTGAGGGACAGCTTAGCTAAATCCTCAGCCTCTGAGTCCCTCACAAACCTACAGTCATCTTCGAGCTCCACTGAAAAGGATTTGAACTAGTTCACTCATAGGGTTATTGGCAGGATTCAGTTGCTTATGGCCTGTTGGCCTAAGGTTTCTGCTTCTCATAAGTTGTTGGCTGTAATCCTTCCTCCTGTCTGTGCCTGTGGGCCTCTCTATAAAGTATCTCATGACAAGCAGCTGGCGTCAAAGTAAGCATGAGATAAGGCAAGAGAGAATGCAAAACGCAAAGAATACGAAACTCAGTCTTCTGTAACTGAATCATGGAAGTGACGTCCATTGTATTTCCATATGCTATTTGTAAGAAACAAGTCAATAAGTGTGTTCTATATTCAAGGAGAGGGGGTTATATAATTTCATAAATACCACAAGGTGGGGAACCTTGGAAGCCACAATTCAGCTGGCAGTGTGTACCCATGAGAGTTTGGAGTTTGTAGGCTAAGTTAACTGCAAACACAAGGGGACTTTGCAATTCAAAAAACTAGTGAGCTAGAAGGCACACTTTTAGAAAAAAATACATAAATATATTAGTCATCTATAAGTTAGGCCTTTGAGAAATATGGAAGTTACAGATGTAGAAATAATGAGGATAACAAATAAATGGCATTTGCTGGAGACAACTGGCACTTGAAGTGAAACAATGTAGATATGGAAACAATTAATTGTCAATTAAAGGCTAAATATGGGAGCCAGTGAGTCTCATTAGCATCATCTAAATCTGATCTTCTGCAGTTAGAGGGCAAAGAAAACTCAGGACCAGGCTGATGACTTAATCATCACAGTGAAGAGCTCAAAAAACGGTCAAATCCCCAACCTAGACAGGTTTGTTAAACCAAGCTCAGGATCTTGTTTGGGAAATGATTAAACCTTAAAGGCTCATCTGGGTACAATGATATATAAGAATGGCATTTTAAGCAAGTATTGTGGAAAGCCTGAATGCAATTAGAGGGATTTCTGAGCAGTGTCCCCTACACAGTAGCAATCCTATTGCCTGCCATTCCAATACTGTGCCTTTAATACCATCAGTATTAAGTTGTCTTTTCCAATAAATTGTCTGTAGGTGGTGTCCTATCTTCAGTAATCCAAAGTCAGCAAGCACCAAATTTAATACTGAAAGCTTAGGAGTGATTGGCATGTCACCAGGTGAGAACAAGATAATATTCTCAAGAAGAAAAATAGAGTAAAAATTCAAGAAGGAGGAAAATAGAATTATATCAAAGGCACACTATGTCAATCTTCTTCCCAATTTTTCTTGGCACTACTGACAATTGAGAGCTGAGCAGGGTCTAACAGCAAGTTCAGACACATGCTCAAATGTTACCATAGCCAAGTAATTATATTTTTCTGGGTCTTACCTCGTCTATAAATCAGAATAATATTATTTTCACCATGCACATTCTACATAAGTTCACAAAACCATTTGTTTAATATAAAAGTTGTAATCTTAGTATAGGAATGGGGAAAGCTGTAGACAAATGGTCACTCACAGAAAATGGGAGCATATGTCAGAGGAAAATCTCAGTATCTGAGACAAGTTTTAGAAAATGTTAAAAAAAAAGTTGAACAAAGGTTGCAGAAAACTGAAAATAGGAATACTCTCTAGACCACCAGAGTTAACCTTTGCCATTTGCCCACTTGGATGATGTTTCCACATTTTAGAAACTTATCTCTGCTGTTTTTATATTTCTCCATACTAGAAGAAAGATATGTGTGGAAATATAAGTTCCAAATAATCATTAGCTGCCATGTCCTAGAAGCAGGCCCTCCAGCGATTCTCCATCTCTGTTCTTCGACCTTGACGATGAGTCCCCATGACAGTCATCTGTTTACTCTCACCAAGTCAGAAAGTCTTAACCTCACCAGAGAGCCTCGCCTCCAGGTCTCTCCTCAAGTTTCCTGTCCCAGGCATCCATGAAGCTCCACCTTAGGTCACCCTGGTCTTGGTTTATCCTTATCTCCTTGAATTACACAGTTACTCTCTAACTCTGGAGAGTAATTCTCATTCTTGGCTATAAGCTGTTAACTGTTTTCACTAAAATAAATCCAATGTAAACAAACCAATTCAACATTTTTTGTTTAATCGCAATTTTAAAAAGATGAAATTGGAGGAAAT
Source organism: Galagoides demidoff (assembly GCA_963574575.1). NCBI lineage: Eukaryota > Metazoa > Chordata > Mammalia > Primates > Galagidae > Galagoides > Galagoides demidoff. The sequence goes on along the minus strand of CAUYQV010071094.1, from coordinate 8,035 downwards.
AAAATGATAATTTCTGTGGCAGAGTCATCCAAATTGTCCAAATTTGTATTAACTATCCTAATTAAAGCCATTAATGTTGATCAATAGGATGTAATTGTATTCATCTGGCTTACTCTTTTCAAGAGCTCAAAGCACGTTACAAGTCTTGGCTTATTATCTACCTATTAAAGAAGATACTTTAGAGATAAACTACTGTTTATCTGGGATACTACACTTCATATGGAACCAGAAAAGACTTCAAGTAGCCAATGGAACATTATGTGATAAGAACAAATTTGGAGGCATCATTTTACCAGACTTGATGCTATACTACAAGACTATAGTGGCTTGGCACCTGTGGCTCAATCGGCTAAGGCGCCAGCCACGTACACCTAAGGTGGCGGGTTCGAATCCCTAGCCCGGGCCCGCCAAACAACAATCATGGCTGCAACCAAAAAATGGCCGGGCGTTGTGGTGGGCACCTGTGGTCCCAGCTACTTGGGAGGCGGAGGCAGGAGACTCGCTTGAGCCCAGGAGTTGGAGGTTGCTATGAGCTGTGATGCCATGGCACTCTACCCAGGGTGACAGCTTGAGGCTCCGTCTCAAAAAAAAAAAAAAAAGAAGAAAAGAAAAAGGACTCTGGATTAGGGAGCACTAAACACAGTAGAGGGTAAGGGTATGAAAATTAGACGAGTGGTATAATACTATTTCCACAGAATAATTGAAACTCTAGTTCTTGTTCTTCTGTTAAACACTTAGATCCCCATTCACTCCATAAATCAACCCTATACCCTCCGAGAGGAATATTAGAATCTTCGCTTTGAACACTCTAATCATCTCAAAAGAAAAAAATGCCTAAAAATAGTGTTATCAAGAGTAATAAACATCCCACTCAGATTCCCCTATAACAGAGTAATACTGACCTCTTATATCAGATAATTCTTTATTAAGAGGTTGTATTCTTCATTATAGGATATTTAAAAGCATCCATGGCCTCTCTATCCACTAGATATTATTAATAACACCCCCCTCAGGTTGTGATAAACAAAAGTGTTCCCAGATATTTCCAAATGTCTGGGGATAGGGATCCCAAAATCACCTCTGGTTGAGAACTACTGCCCTACAATCAATAGTCCATAGTCAACTAGTTTCATCCTTTGTCTCAGAACTTCTGAACAGCTTTTTAGTTCACTATCTCAAATATGAGCAGACAACCAAAGATCACCAGCCATTGGATGCATGGTTCCAACATAAAAGCAAACAGAAAAAAACAACTTGGAATAAACAAAGTACAAATTTAAAAGAAAATTTAAAAAAACATAATCAATATGCTTGTATAACAGAAGATATTATGTCCATAATTTAAAAGGAATGTCCATAATACAAGAAGATGTTAACAATAAAATAACATTCAGAGAAAAAAAGTTTTTAGAAACTAAAACTTTAGAAACTAAAACCAATGGAAAAGCAATATAGAAAGGTTAGAAAATAAATTAAGGAAACCTTTCAAAAAGCAGAACAAAAAGGCAAGAGCTAGACAATAGTGAAGAGAGGGGCAGCAAGATGGCGGTACAACAGCAAGAGGTTGAGTGTGCAGCGCAGCAGCCTGGGCCGGAATCAGAGGCCAACCCCCTAGGCCACTTCATGTGTCCAGTGTGCTTAGAGTGTACAAGAAGCTGTGCAGGTGCTCTGTGGACATGTCATTTGCTCTGCATGCCTGTAGGAACGTCTGCAGTCGAAGAAACCTGTCTATGGGATCTTGCTGCAGAGCTCTGGCACCTGATGTCTGAGCCATGGAGCTCGAGCTACATATCAAGAGCACAGAGACTTCTTGTCATGGCTGCTATAAGAATTTCCTCTTATCCAAGATCCGGGCCCATGTGGCTTCCTGTTCTAAATACCAGAATTACATCATGGAAGGTGTGAAGGCCACCACTAAGGATGTGTTGCTTCAGCCAAGGAATGTCCCAAATCATCATACCCTTCTTTTTCCTTACTGTCCTGAGAAAAATTTTAACCAGGGAGGACTTGTGGTTACATTACAAACTATCCCACAGCAAGGACATCAAATGTGTGGTTTGTTTGATATGTGTCTCGATGCCCCAGGGGAAAGATGCTCCAACTACTGCAGCACCAACTTCATAGAGCACATCCAGCAATGGCACTAGTTTTCTTATGACACTTTTATGGATTATGATGTTGGTGAAGAAAACAGGATGAATCAGGTGTTGCAGCATTCCATCATTGACCAGTGAGCAGAGTCTGTGCCATGTGTCTCATGTTCCAGAGCTTCCATTAAGTGTTAAATGTGAAACCTTTGACTCCTAACTGTACAAAAGACCTGGAAATGATCTGTAACTGTGGGACAGAGTCGCTTCTGACAGAGGTCCCCAGGTCAGAGCCGTCCTTTCCTTTGGGCTCTTGCCAAAGCAGTCTTCCTGCTGTTAACCTTGTTTGTCACAAGATCTAGTCTGTTGGTTCTTAGTTGTTTCTTGGAGCTTCTGCCTTTTCTTTTGGAAGAGAATCCAGCTTCTTCACCTCTACCCTGTTATTGTTTCCCACTCATTCTTCCCATCCAGTGTTCATCCTCAGGTCCTCCGAGCCATCCAGAACCTTTTCTGGATCATGAAGAGCCCAATGAAACAAGCTTCTCCTTTCCTTTTCCCTGTGGGCTCTGGCAATAGTGGCCCTGACCAGTGCTAAAGCTGCTGTGTGCAGCAGAACTGCTTGCCAGTGGGCATTGGCAGCAGCTGCTGCAAGCTGGGATTGTATTTCATAAGTCCTCAGGGTGAACGTTCTGAGTTCAGCACGATCAGATGCTGGAAGTTTTGATTAGTACTAATGAGGTATTTTCAAATGACTGTGTCAAGTTTGCCTCTCTGGGAGCCTACCTGCATTCTTGTCCTTGACACATGAAAAGGAGTCCTCAAATGAGTAAAAAGAAGGAGGAGGCTCCAGTGGATACTAGTTCTGTTATCTTCTTGGTAACTTAGATTAAACTGATCATTGTTTTTGTATCACAGATGGTTTCCTTATGACACTGGTTTCAACATGTAAATGCATATTTACAAGCTATTTGAAAATCTGCTTTCTGAATGCAGAGCACAGCTATAGGAAACCCAGTATTGCACTCTGTTGTCTCTTCCAAGACACACACTATTCATAAGACACATGTCATGACAAACAGTTGTTAGTAAAAACTGTCTACTAGAAATTTCAGTAACAACTTTAGAAGCTAGAAGTTCAACATATTTTACACATATTTATAAATATAAGGCTAAGAACTATAAGCCTGATCTGTAGAAACAGACCTCTGATTGGCCAAAAGGCATATGGATTTAGGTTTGTTCTTGCATGTCACATATCTAGTCTGAATATGGAATTTTTTTCTGGTCAGTGGCTGAGGTTCAGATGACAGTGGGCTTGGGCCTGTAACTGCTGCTGTGGTCTCTCTCTGCCTGCCAGTAAAGAGCTGCCAATGCTTAGTCACCAGTGAAGTTGGGGCCCATTGGGACAAAATAGTTTTCTCTGGTGTGTACTTAGGAGGACCCAAATGTTAATTTCTGTAAAAAGTTTACTCAGACCTCCCTGGATTGAAATCATCAGAGTTGAGGTTAGGAGGGCAATTTAACAAAACCCTCGCTTAAAGGAATTGATGAGAGCATTATGTCCATCTCACTGGTGGTACCAAGAAACTTATTTCCTTGTATTAAGTACCCTTCATGTATTTCTAATACGATGACGTTCCTGAAAGTGAAATTTGTTATGTTCTGGCTTTTAAAAAGTAAAATATAAATAATAATATAATTTAATAATTTATCCAAAAATAAAAAAGAACAAAAGAAAGATTTAAAAAAAAATAGAGAACCAGTCCATGATTTCAAATATCTAAATAATGAGAGTTCCAGAGAGAATAGAAAAACAGAGGAAATGAAATAATCAACAATATTTTTTCAATTTCCCAAAATCAAAGAGCACTAAACCCAGCATATGATTGCAAAAAAAACATATTTCAAAGTACATCATCATGAGATTTCTGAACAATTGATGGAAAGAAAATATTACATACACTTGAAAAGAGAAAAATCAGGTACTTCCTAAGGGTCAAGAATGAGAAGAATTTTGAATTTCAGCAACAACAATGAAAACTAGAAATCAGTGGCACCCATAGCTCAGTGGGTTGGGCACTGGCCACATACACTGAGGTTGGCAGTTTCAAATCCAGCCCAGGCCTGCTAAATAATGACAACTGCAACAATAACAACAACAACAACAAAATAGCTGGGGGTTGTGGCATGCGCCTGTAGTCCCAGCTACTTGGGAGGCTGAGAAAGAGAATTGCTTAAGGCCAAGAGTTTCAGGTTGCGGTGAACTGTGATTCCAGGGCACTCTACCCAGGGTAACACAGGAAACTCTGTCTTAAAAAAAAGGAAGGAAGGAAGGAAGGAAGAAAGGCACATAAGACTAGAAAATCCAAAATTCTGAGGGAAAATTACTTCTAATCTAGAATTCTATACCTAAAATGTCAATCAAACATGAGAACAGAATCTGGTACAGAAGAAGAGATGTGAAAAAAGTCTCCAGAATTTTGATAAAAGGAGATACCAGATGTCAAGTATACACAAAATGTAGAGGTCAACAAAATCCACAGTAAAGAATATCAGAGTTCTCTAAAGAAAATTTCCTTAAGAAGTCAAAACTTGGACTTAGCGCCTGTGGCTCAAGTGGCTAAGGTGCCAGCCACATACACCTAAGGTGGCAGGTTTGAATCCAGCCTGGGCCGCCAAACAACAATGACAGCTGCAACCAAAAAAAAAAAAACCAGCCAGGCATTATGGAGGGCGCCTATGGTCCCAGCTACTTGGGAGGCTGAGGCAGGAGACTCACTTGAGCCCAGGAGTTGGAGGTTGCTATGAGCTGCAATGCCATAGCACTCTACCCAGGGGGACAGCTTGAGACTCTGTCTCAAAAAAAAAAAAAAAGTCAAAACTTACAGAATATTAGGTATAGAAAACTTATAAAGAGGAATTTTAGACATTTGTCAGTGTTCAGGTTGGATCAGTAATAAATAACACTTTTAAAAACCAAACAAATAAATAAATAAAACAATTATTAACTTAAAGATGGAAAAATAAGTTACACAGAAAAAGAAAGTAACCATAAGATTCTACTATATGACTAAGCTATTAATAGTGTTTAAATAGACATATTAATACAAATATTGAATAAAAATTAATCAAGTTACTATTAATAATTAAATATATTGTGAGGATGGATAGATATGGGAAGAGCCAGTGGGTGTGTTAGAGACACAGAAAATAAAACAGAGATAAATCCTTATTTTTCATGTAGGAAGTTTACTATATCTACCCAAAATGTTAAAACTCAAGTAGCAACAAAACCATGTTATAAAGATAAATATTCAAGAAACCAGCTAAAACATTTAAAATGTTTGCCTCTGGAAAAGCTAGGGAAAGGATCAAGTAAGGGGCAGCTTTCTTTATAACAAACCTCAGAAAGCTATATAATTCTTAAAACTATGTGCATAAAGAATCTTGACCAAATGATAGTTGGACAAATGAGAGAATTATAAGGAACAACATGATATCCAATAAGAAGAAATCAAAAAGAGTGTGCTTAATGAAGAAAAATTAAATAATGAATAATAATAAAATATTTTAAAGGTTCAATATCAGGATGTTAGAATGTCCTGCAAATTATGAGTTAAATATTATCCCTTTTTAGTGTTACTGGCTTTTTTAGAGATAAGGTCTCACTACATTGCCCAGGCCAGAGTGTAGCAGCTATCCTCCTGCCTTCATCTCCCAAGTATCTGGGACTCTATCATCACACTAGGCTTTCAATTTTACTTTAAAGTTGATTTTATGTTGCAATATATTTAGGGAAAGATAAAAGAAAAATTATAAGATAGTCAAATTATATAATCAATATTGATTAGGTTATATTTAGGGTATTATATTAATTTTTTATCTCCTTGATTTAGGAATTAAAGAGTTTAGACAAGACTTTTTCAAAACCCTCTATAAAATAAAACTCATGCATTAGGAGTTAATTTAAAGACTATTTTTTCAGCATTTTTTGACTATGCTTCAACTTTATTTCTATTACAATCATCTTCTTGACTATATTTTTATAAACAAAACTTGCCACAGTAACAAGAGCTCACTTACAAACATCCTCATACTGTTGCTCTAGTTCATTTAAAATAAATATAATGTCCCCAACGTCCACCATGTGGTTACCTGTAACAGAAAGAATTGACTTCAAATACTGTCTTCACTTTTTAAACACAAATACAGCTGCCATTCTAATATAAAATCAACACAGAATGTGTGGAAGTAGGAACAAAGGACAAACTATTATGGGTTTTGAATATTTGGAATTGTGAATTAATAACTCAGTGTACATTGAAACATAAGACTAAGACCACAGTTTTTTTATCCTTAATAAAAGACTTTCAAAACAGAAGAAATAGTCACATTTTAAGCTCCCATGCTTAATAATCAGGATAATAGTTTATTTCTCTTATAAATGAGTTCAAAGAGTTTACCACAGGTTTATTTAAAGTATTTATTATTCTTTTGTCCTCTCTAGACTGTGAGTTTCTCAAGAACAGAGGATGTATCTTTTATTTCTGTTTCCCCAATGGATAGCAAAGTATCTACTTCCTATCACTTAAAAAATATATATGGATGAACAAAATAAATAAGGGTATAAAGAATAGTTAAATAGTTAAATTGTGAATAGAAAATAATCATTTACTTAGCACCTTCTCTGCACCTAGCACTCTCATCATTATATCTTCTACCATTCCTGTCTGTATCCTGGTCTGAGGCCATTTTTCTTCACAGACAATGCATGAGAAAGAATGGATTCAGATGCAGTGACCTTGAATGTTGTCATTCTAACTGTACATAGAGGTAGAAAATACTTTGTCAAATAGTTCTTACTCCTAGTGTTTGACTTTGCTTGCCATCCAAGGTAAAAAAAAAAAAATTGACTTATCTATAATAATATTGGATTTGTTTTTTTATTCATAAGAAATCAACTATTCAATAATATGTACAAGTGAAGACTGAGAAAATGCAAGTTTTTAAAATTACTTCTGAATCAAAAAATAGTACAGTTTTGATTTTCTGTGATTCTCTAAATATTGGTAAGCTATGTATGTATGGGTACAAGCATTTAAACTACTACAAAGCAAGTACTTGAACCAATCAAAGAAGTGCTAAATCGAATTAGTATCAAATTGTCTTCCGATTAGAAATGGCTTCCTAAGTTCTGGTTTCTTATTTCCATGGTATTTATTTTCATGCTGTTCTTGATTATGATTCTAACATTTCCTATAGTTACCCCAGGTAATTCCTGCCAGATTGATCCCATGTCCCAAGTTCTTAATGACAGCTTAAGTTCTAAGATAACTCAAGGCTTCAGCCCTCAAATTCTTCAATTGATCACTGAAAAGTATTCTATTAGATCATATACACGTTAATCCAGTGGAGAAGGCTATATTGCTTTCATCTGTTTTTCATTTATAAAACTCCCTTCTCTAGACAAAGAATGTGATAGTCAATCACTTCCACAGATTCACTAGATCTTGCTAAAATTTTGTTCATTGTTTCTATGCAGTAACAGATAACCTATCATGAAATTTACAAACAAATACTATCTATTCAAATTGTCCCTGGTGGCCAGACAAGCATTTCAGAATCTGAAATGACTGTTTTGGCCCCTATCTGGCTTACCAAACCTTAAGGAATGATTCCCAGTTAAGACTAAGGCAATCGATTAAAGTTCCACTGTCATATTTTAAAGATCTTGAAAAAATAATACTTCATTTTATATGGAATCAGAAAAAACCTCGAATAGCCAGGACATTACTCAGGAACAAAAACAAAGCAGGAGGACTCACGCTACCAGACCTCAGACTATACTACAAAGCCATAGTGATCAAAACAGCATGGTACTGGCACAAAAATAGAGAGGTAGATGTGTGGAACAGAATAGAGAGCCAACAGATGAATCCAACTACTTA
>CAUYQV010071093.1:0-10663 GCA_963574575.1 Galagoides demidoff | reverse complement strand
GTGGCCGGGCGTTGTGGCAGGCGCCTGTGGTCCCAGCTACTTGGGAGGCGGAGGCAGGAGACTCGCTTGAACCCAGGAGTTGGAGGTTGCTATGAGCTGTGATGCCATAGCACTCTACCCAGGGGGATAGCTTGAGGCTCCGTCTCGAAAAAATAATAATAATAATTCTTTATATTAAATTTCCCTAAAAAATATGTTAGAAGTGATGGTGTATGAGTTCTAGAACTAGATCATATGAAGTATGTGGCTTCTTCCTCCTTGCTCTTTTTCTCAGATCACTCACTTAGAGAAAAGTGACCTATGTCATGAGGACACTCAACTAGCAATAACTATGTACTGGTTATGAGTGAGCACAATGTACTCTTCCTGTATACCTAGAAAAGGGGAAACAAGATAGAATTTGGTAAACACACAGAATTGTGTCTACTGCACAGGTGTGCTTAATAGTCATGTAATAGATCTTGGTAAAGCCACTTTATTACACTTCCCAGAGTGAGTTTCTCTAGTGCAGTGGTTCTCAACCTTCCTAATGCTGCGACCCTTTGATACAGTTCCTCATGTTGTGGTGACCCCCAACCATAAAATTCTTTTCGTTGCTAGTTCATAACTGTAATTTTGCTATTGTGATGAATTGTGATGTAAATATCTGATATGCAGGATGTATTTAGGTGACCCCTGTGAAAGGGTCATTCAACCCCCAAAGGGATTGCAACTCACAGGTTGAGAACCACTGCTCTAGTGACTATATAAGAAATACTTCTGAGGCAGGTGCGTTGCCTGAGCAAGAGGGAGACCTCCATCTCTAAAACTAGCCAGGTATTATCGTGGGCACTTGTAGTCCGAGCTACTTGGGAGGCTGAAGCAAGAGAATCGTTTGAGCCCAAGAGCTGTGAGCTATGACACCAAGGCACTTTACCAAAGGCAACAAAGTGAGACTGTCTCAAAAAAAAGAAAAGAAAAGAAATCCTTTACTAGACCAGTGGTTCCTAATACTTTGCTTTCAACAAAATTGGAGGATTAATTGAGTTTAATGATAATAAAAAATAATTTTGGGCTAGGCGCCTATGGCTCAAGTGGCTAAGGTGCCAGCCACATATACCAGAGCCGAATCAAGCAGGGGCCCGCCAAACAATGATGGCTGCAACCAAAAAGCAGCTGGGCGTTGTGGCAGGCACCTGTAGTCCCAGCTCCTTGGGAAGCAGAGACAGGAGAATTGCTTGAGCCCAGGAGTTGAAGGTAGCTGTGAGCTGTGATGCCATGGCACTTTACTCAGGGCGACAGCTTGAGGCTCTGTTTCAAAAATAAAATAAAATAAAATAAACAACATAAATGGCTATAAAAAAAAGAATAATTTTGCTGAGAGATCACTATGTATTTTTTGGCATAATAACTTAGAAAGAATCTGAAAAACTAGAATAACGTTGCTTTAAAACAACTTTAATTTTTTTTTTTGAGACTGAGCCTCAAGCTGTCGCCCTGGGTAAGGTGCCATGGCATTACAGCTCAAAGCAACCTCAAACTCCTGGGCTTAAGTGATTCTCTTGCCTCAGCCTCCCAAGTAGCTGGGACTATAGGCACCCACAACAATGCCCAGCCATTTTTTGGTTGTGGTTGTCATTGTTTGGCAGGCCCAGGCTGGATTCAAACCCACCAGCTCCAGTGTATATGGCTGGTGCCTTAGCCACGTACTTTAACACCACAACTTTAACTCTTACATGAACAAGTCACAGTACTAACATCAATAAAAATGAAGAATAAATTTGATGTGGAATTATCCCATTCCAGCAACAAGTAATATTCATGTACAGATATGCAAACTATTTTTAATTTTTATCAATTAAAAAAATGTCTTTCTTGGCCAGGCTCAGTGGCTCACACCTGTGATCCTAGCATTTTGGAAGGCCAAGAGGAGAGGATCGCCTGAGCTCACTGGTTTGAGACCAGCCTGATCCAGAGGGAGACCTTGTCTCTAAAAATAGCCAGGCATTGTGGCAGGCACCTGTAGTCCTAGCTACTCGGGAGGTTGAGCAAGAGGATCTCTTAAGCACAAGAGTTTGAGGTTGCTGTAAGCTATGACGCTACAGCACTCTACCTGGGGTGACAGAGTGAGACTCTGTCTCAAAAAAAAAAAAAAAAGTTTCTAACAAAATTTCCTGTTTGTGTATAATCATTATTATTTACCAAAATGTTTGTGGTTTTTTTTTTTTTTTTTTTTTTTGAGACAGAGCCTCAAGCCATCACCCTCGGTAGGTCCCATGGCATCACAGCTCATAGCAACCTCAAACTCCTGGGCTTAAGCAATTCTTTTGCCTCAGCCTCCCAAGTATCTGGAACCACAGGCACCCGCCACAAGGCCCAGCTGTTTTTTGGTTGCAGTTGTCATTGTTGTTTGGCAGGCCCGGGCTAGATTCGAACCCACTAGCTCTGGTGTATGTGGCTGGCACCTTAGCCACTTGAGCCACAGGCAACCAGCCTCACTTTGTCATCCTTGGTAGAGTGCCATGGTGTTATAGCTCGTACCAACCTCAGACTCTTGGGCTCAAGCGATTCTCTTGCCTCAGCCTCCCAAGTAGGTGAGACTATAGGCACCCATCACAATGCCTGGTTATTTTGCCAGGTTGATGTTGTGTGTGTGTGTGTGTGTGTGTATATATATATATATATATATATATTTTTTTTTTTTTTTTTGAGATAGAGCCTTAAGCTGTCGACATAAGCTGGGTAGAGTGCTGTGGCATCACAGCTCACAGCAACCTCCAACTCCTAGGCTCAAGCAATTCTGCCTCCACCTCCCAAGTAGCTGGGACTACAAGTGCCTGCCTTAACGCCCTGCTATTTTTTGGTTATAGCCGTCATTGTTGTTTGGTGGGCCTGGGCTGAATTCAGACCTGCCAGCTCAGATGTATGTGGCTTGTGCCTTAGCTGCTTGAGCCACAGGCATTGAGCCAGAAAAATAGTTTTGTAAGTTTAATGTAGCCTAAACATAGCTTTTACAAAGTCTACAGCAGTGTTCAGTAATGTCCTAATCTTCAACTCACTCATTACTCACTGACTCACTTAGAGCAATTTCTAGTTACTATAAGCTCCATTCATGATAAGTGCCCTAAACAGATGGACCATTTTTTATCCTTTATACTATATTTTCATGGTACTTTTTCTTTGTTTTTTTTTTTTTTTTTTTTTAGAGACAGAGTCTCACTTCAAGGCCCTCAGTAGAGTGCCATGGCATCACACAGCTCACAGCAACCCCCAACTTCTGGCCTTAGGTGATTCTCTTGCCTCAGCCTCCCGAGTAGCTGGGACTACAGGCGCCCGCCACAACACCAGGCTGTTTTGGGTTGCAGTTTGGCCGAGGCCGGGTTTGAACCCACCACCCTTGGTATATGGAGCTGGCACCGTACCCACTGAGCCACAGGTGCCACCCGGTACCTTTTCTTTGTTAAGACACACAAATACGGCTCCGTGCGTGTAGCTCAAGTGGCTAAGATGCCAGCCACATACACCTAAGGTGGCGGGTTTGAATCCAGCCCTGGCCCATCAAACAATAATGACGGCTGCAACTCCAAAATAGCCGGGCGTTGTGGCGGGCGCCTGTAGTCCCAGCTACTTGGGAGGCAGAAGCAGGAGACCCGCTTGAGCCCAGGAGTTGGAGGTTGCTGTGAGCTGTGATGCTACAGCCCTCTACCCAGGGGGACAGCTTGAGGCTCTGTCTCAAAAAAAAAAAAAAAGACACACAAATACTGACCAGTATGTTACATTACCCTATAGTATTCAATACTTGCTATGCAGGTTTGTAGCCTAAGAGCAATAGGTTATACCATCTAGGTTTATGTAAGTACCTTCTTAGGATCACACAAAGATGAAATCACCTAATGATAAATTTCTCATAATATCCCAGATTCTGGCCAAGGGCAGTGACTCACACTTGAAATCCTAGCACTCTGGGAGGCCAAGGTGGGTGGATTGCCTTAGCTCATGGGGTTGACCAGCCTGAGCCAGAGCAAGACCTCATCTCTAAAAATAGCCAGGCGTTCTGGTGGGCACCTATAGTCCCAGCTACTGGGAGGCTGAAGCAAGAGAATTACTTGAGCCTAATAGTTTGAGGTGGCTGTGAGACTGTGTTTAAAAAAAAAAAAAAAAAAGGTACCCCGCATTCTGAGGAAGCAGTCTATAGGAAAACAGGAAAGGGAATGAACTAGATTCCAGCTGCTAAAGCAGTTTATATCACTGAGGTTTTAGAAATTGACCCCATGAGTTTTGTTTGAATATGCAGGTAGGCTTCATGTTGGTTCCCTTATTCTGCTGCTTCCCACTTGAAAGGGAGAGTTGTTTGCCTGTCTTCTACCTTGTTTCTCTCTACTAAAGGAGCTTTGTAAATAGTATGGACTCAGAATTACCAAACTTGGAGCAAAGTACAAGCAGAAGGAACCTTATCTATTAATAGAATGTTAAAATAGGACTCTTTCAGTACTGAGTATCACCTGTGGTCCCAAAACTAAAAACAATAGGCACCATTTTGATGCAAAGCCTTAGATCAATTTGTCAGACCAAAAGTCTTCCAAAGAAGATTGTCAGAAAACCTGTTCTGCAGCCCAGCTTAGTGGTTCACTCCTCTAATCCCAGCATTTTTTTTTTTTTTTTGAGACAGAGCCTCAAGCTATCCCCCTGCGTAGAGTGCCATGGCATCACAGCTCATAGCAACCTCCAACTCCTGGGCTCAAGCGAGTCTCCTGCCTCTGCCTCCCAAGCAGCTGGGATCACAGGCGCCCGCCACAACGCCCGGCCATTTTTTGGTTGCAGCCATTATTGTTGTTTGGCGGGCCCGGGCTGGGGATTCGAACCCGCCACCTTAGGTGTATGTGGCTGGCGCCTTAGCCGATTGAGCCACAGGCGCCGAGCCTAATCCCAGCATTTTGAGAGGCATAAGCAGGAGGATCTCAACATCAGGAGTTTGAGACCGGCCTGGGCAATATAGTGAGGCCCCTGTGTCTACAAAAAAGCCCATAGTACCAGCTACTCAGGAGGTTAAGCCAGGAAGATCTCCTGAGCTTAGGAGTTTGGAATTGCAATAAGCTGTGGTGATACCACCATTCTCTAGCTTGGGGGACAAAGCAAGACACTGATTCAAAAAAAGTAAAAATAAAGAACAAAAACCAAAAGTAGTTCTGCCAGCTAATCAGCTCATCCCCCACATTGAGATGGGATGCTTGGAAACTGATCTACAAAGATGGGAAAGGATTCAGAGAATTGTTCCCTCCCAATATTGCTCAAGTACGCTGTAAGGAGGCTTTGGAGGACCATTCAGAGATATTGATGTGCATCCCGTAGAGCAGGGGTCCTTGAACTTTTTAAACAGGGGGCCAGTTCATTGTCCCTCAGACCGTTGGTGGGCCAGACTGCGGGCCCTGGGATGAGTTGGCTGCTAAGCAAAACAGGCAGTGAGGGCAGAAACACCTGGTGGGCCAGATAAATGTCCTACATGGGCTGCATGTGGCCCGTGGGCCATAGTTTGAGGATGCCTGCTAGAGTTTGGGGTCTTGAAGATGGATTCCTCAACCACGTCTGAGTGGGAGTAACTTGTGGTCACAGAGGAAAAAAGACCTATGTTGGGAAGTCCTGTACTTCCAAACTTGTGAGGGGCAAAGATGCATGTTTGTGTAGGCCAGCTGTAGATTCCAGAAAAAAACAGTTATTTTGAAATAGTGGCTGACCAGCAGGACCATGTAAGGGGGAAGAGTGATCCAAATAGGATCATCTAAAAGTGATCCAAGTATAGATGTACTCTATGAGAGGGACATCACAGGAAGCCAGAGGTGAAGAGGGGAGCGGCTTTCAGGTAGCTAGCCACAGGAGGTATCTTTCCTATCCAGGAACAACAGGAACTCCAAAAGTGCTCCAAGAGAGAAGATACCAGTGTTTGATGTGAAACACCCAGGTCCTATGAGATAAAGGTGCCAGATTATAACTGGGCAAGTCAGGACATTTCCTCCCCAACTTAGGTGGAGTTCCCCAGAAGCAGACCCTGAAATGAGGTTATTGTACCAGGGCTTTATTAAGAAGTCCTTCCGGCTGTGCCTGTGGCTCAGTGAGTAGGGCACCAGCCCCATATACCAAGGCTGGCAGGTTCAAACCCAGCCCCGGCCAAACTGCAACAACAAAAAAATAGCCGGGTATTGTGGTGGGCGCCTGTTGTCCCAGCTACTTGGGAGGCTGAGGCAAGAGAATCACCTAAGCCCAGGAGTTGTGGAAGTTGCTGTGAGCTCTGTGACACCACAGCACTCTACCGAGAGCAATAAAGTGAGACTCTATCTCTACAAAAAAAAAAAAAAAATCCTTTCACAGGCTGGGCATAGTTGCTCATGCTTGTAATCCTAATACCTTGAGAGGCTGAGGCAAGGGGATTGCTTGAGCTCAGGAATTCAAGACCAGTCTGAGTAAGAGTGAGACCCCATCTCTAAAAGCGATTAGCTAGGCATTGTGGCAGGCGCCTATAGTCCTAGCTACTCAGGAAGCTGAGGTCAGATAATCACTTGAGCCCAAGAGTTTGAGGTTGCTGTAAGTTATGACTCCATGGCACTCTCCCCAGGGTGACAGAGCAAGACTTGTCTCCAAAAAAAACGTGTTTCCAGAAAGGCAAGGGGAAAAAGCCCAGCAAAGTTGTAATCTTAGGCAGAGTTTCAGAGAGAAGTTTCAGCCTCATCCTGCATGGGTGCTTCAGAATGGAAGTTTCTCAGAGTTTGCTCTTGACTTTGGGCAAGATGCGTTAGTCACATCCCAGGTACTCTGGCTCTCTGTGCCTTCAGACAAAGCAGCACCAGTAGGAGGAGGAGAGCACCCTTCCACAGAGAGTAAAGTCCTCATTGGTTATCTTTAGTTATCTAGGGATTGGTTCTAGGACTCCTTTGAATACCAAAGTCCACAGATGTTCAATTCCTTTATGTTAAAGAGTGTAGTGTTTGCGTACAACCTAAGCACATTTTCTCATGTACCAATTCCCATATGAACTTCATTTATAAAGTTCTCACTTATTTTTATTTATTTATTTATTGAGACATAGTCTTACTTTATTACCCTGGGTAGAGTACCGGGGCGTCACAGCTCACAGCAACCTCAAACTCTTGGGCTCAAGAGATTATCTTGCTTCAGCTTCCCAAGTAGCTGGGACTATAGGTGCCCACTACAGTGCTCAGCAATTTTTTTTTTTTTTTAAGAGATGAGGTCTTGGTCTGGCTCAGGCTGGTCTTGAACTCATGAGCTCAGGCAATCCACCCATCTTGGCCTCCCAGAGTGCTAGGATTACAGGCATGAGCCACCACCCCCAGCCGGGTTTGGGTGTTTTTGTTTTGTGTTGTTTTGTTTAGGTTTCAGCTTTTTATCGAACATATTACAAAAGAAGCTTAATCAAAAAGACCAAAGCTTGGCTCAGTGCCTGTAGCTCAGGTGGCTAGGGCACCAGGGGCACCAGCCACATACAACAGACCTGGCAGGTTCAAATCCAGACCAGGCCAAAAAATAGCTGGACATTGTGGTGGGCACCTGTAGTCCCAGCTACTTGGGAGGCTGAGGTAAGAGAATCGCTTGGGCCCAGGATTTTGAGGTTGCTGTGAGCTGTGACGCCACAGCACTCTACCCAGAGTGACAGCTGGAGACAGCTTGTCTCAAAAAAAAAAAAAAAAGACCAAAGCTCATGTCATCAGACTTCTCAGATTAATCTTTCTTTGTTTCTGCTTCCTGCTCAGCTGGGGCAGCTGTTGGGGTCGGGGGTGCGGGGGCAGAATCTCCTGCTGTTGGCAGCACCAGCTAGCAGAGCAGGTCCACCAGCCCTGACACTACAGATGAGGCTTCCGATGTTGACACTGGCCAGGGCCCTTGCAAACAAGCCAAGGCAAAAAACGTTCACCAATTGCACCAGCTGTTTTCACAAAGGCATTGATCTTATCCTTTGATGGTCACCTCACCTTCAACGTGCAGAATGAGGGTGGAGACACATGTGAGCTAAGAGACAGAGGCTATGATGCAGGCATGTGTAGGCTGGCACTGCTGAGCACAGTGCTGGTCACCAGATGAAATGAAGGCCTCACCCCAGCATAGTCTTAGCTTTTTTAGAAGGAATAAACCTTTGGCCACAGCTGAGGAATGGGGATATGTTGGGTTTTTTGTATTTGTTACTGTTATACTATTATTTTATATTTTTGTAGAGACTGGATATGGAGGGCCAACTATAGTTGGTATATGCTATAAGAAAGGAAAGAAAGTACTGGCCAGGTGTGGAGGCTCACACCTGGGAGGCCAAGGCGGGTAGTTTGAGCTCAGGAGTTTGAGATTAGCCTGAGTAAAACTGAGACCATGGTCTCTACTAAAAATAGAAAAACTACTTGGGCATGGTGGCACACACCTGTAGTCAGGAGGCTGAGCAAGAAGATTGCTCAAGTCCAAGAGTTTAAAGTTGCTGTGAGCTATGATGATACCACATTCTACCCAGGGTAAAAGAGTGAGAATATCTCAAAAAAGAAAAAAGAAAGTACCCTCAAACCTGTAATCCCAACATTTTAGGAAGCCAAGGCAGGAGGATCCCTTGAAATCAGGAGTTTGACACCAGCCTGGAAAACAAAATGAGAACCATCTCTACCCAAAAAAAACTCCTCTTGAACCCAGGAGTTTGAGGTTTGTGTGAGCTATTGAGCAGTGATGATGCCACTGCACTCTAGCCTGGGAAGCAGAGCAAGCCCCAGGCTCTAAATAAATTAACAGAAAGCAAGCACTCAAGCATGCACCTAGGAGCCAGGGAAAAGGTTAAAGAATTTATAAGTGGGGGGCTCAGTGCTCATAAGTGGGTATGTGGGTGGAGTATCAGCAGGGCAGGCTATAGGTCATGCCATGTATTACTGCGATCTGCTCAAATGTCATTTTAACATCACTTCATCCTGATACAGCTTCTTTAAGATTGTGGTTGTTTACAAGTTCTAGGGGAAAATTGGAAGAAGAGGCTAGAAGATGAGCCCCTGCAGGTACTGCTACAGCAGCAGTAAGTAACATGCACCATCTTCCTCTCTAGGAGTTCTAGATTTCCTTGCCCTTGGCTAAAGCCTGTGCTGTTGGTGTCTTGTCTTATAGGGTGTCCACACTTTATCCTTCAGGGGTCTAAGGCCCTGGATCCTCATGCCTTTACCAAGTTGGGTTTGCTGTCATTGGACATTCCAACTGCCATAGGAGGGCAAAGGCTTCCAGAGGCTAGAACCTCTAGAGCAGTGGTTCTCAACCTTCCTAATGCTGCAGCCCTTTAATATAGTTCCTGTGGGTCACGACCCACAGGTTGAGAACTGCTGCTCTAAGGGAACATTCCCTGCCCTCAGTCCCAGCCGCACTCAAAGCTACTTCAGCTCTTCATGATGCTGTATGCATTCACCTGGTCCCCTCTAGCATCCTTCTGTTTCCATTTCTGCCTCATTTTCCTTCCATTGTCTCAGTGTCTCTTTTAATTTCCTGTGGCTGCCACATCAAATTGCCACAAACTTGGTGGCTTAAAACAACACAAATTGATTCTTCTGAAGGCCAGAAGTCTGAAATCAAGATGGGGTCAGGGCTACATTCTCTCCAACAGTTCTAAGGGGGATTCCTTCCTTGTATCTTTTTTTCTTTCCTTTTTTTAATTGTGATAAAATACAAAAAAAAAAACAACATAAAATTTACCATTTTTGACCAATTCCAAGTGTATAGCTCTGTGCCATTAAGTGTATTCACTTTGTTATGCAACCATCACCACCAGCCATCTCCAGAATTTTTTTCATTTTCCCAAACTGAAACTTTCTGCTCATTAAATAATAATTCCCCATTCCTTCCTCCCCCCTAGCTTTTGGCAACCATCTTTCTACTTTCTGTCTCCATGAATTTGACTATTCTAGGTACCTCATTAAGTGGAATCATACTAGTTGTCCTTTTGTAACTGACTTATTTCACTTAGCATAATGTCCTCAAAGTCCATTTGTATTATAGCATGTGGCAGAATTTCCTCGTCTTTTTTTTTGTTTTGTTTAGCAGGCCTGGGCTCGGTTTGAACCCACTAGTCCTGGTACACGTGGCTGGCACCCTAACCACTGACCTACAGGCACCCAGCCATAATTTCCTTTCTTTTTAAGGCTGGACATCCTTTCACCTTTTGGCTATTGTGAGTAAGGCTGCTAGGAAAATGGGTATACAAACTGGGAGTGGTGGCTCACGCTTATAATCGTAGCACTCTGGTAGGCTGAGGTGAGTGGATTGCTGGAGTTCACAAGTATAAGACCAGCCTTAGCAAGAGCAGGACCCCCATCTCTGTTAAAAATAGGAAAACTAGCTGGGTGTTGCAGCAGGCACTTAGAGTCCCAGCTATTTGGGAGGCTGAGGCAGGAGGATTGCTGAAGGTGAAGAGTTTGAGGTCACTGTGAGCTATGGTGCCACAACACTACCCAGGTGACAGAGTGAGACTATCTCAAAAAAAGGTGGGGAAGGTATATAACTATCTCTTCAAATCCCTGCTTTCATTTCTTTTTTTTTTTTTTTTGAGATGGAGCCTCAAGCTATCACCTTGGGTAGAGTGCCATGGCATCACAGCTCATAGCAACCTCCAACTCCTGGGCTCAAGCGAGTCTCCTGCCTCCGCCTCCCAAGTAGCTGGGACCACAGG
>CAUYQV010071090.1:0-18947 GCA_963574575.1 Galagoides demidoff | reverse complement strand
GCCAAACAACAATGATGGCTGCAACCAAAAAATGGCCGGGTGTTGTGGTGGGCACCTGTGGTCCCAGCTGCTTGGGAGGCGGAGGCAAGAGATTCGCTTGAGCCCAGGAGTTGGAGGTTGCTGTGAGCTGTGATGCCATGGCCCTCTACTCAGGGGGATAGCTTGAGGCTCTGTCTCAAAAAAAAAAAAAAGAAAATTTGGGGAAAAGACAAACTCAAAATGTCACTCTGACCCTGAACAATAACCATAATTTACCATATTAATGTACTAAGTTAATATCTTACTGATCTGAAGAACTTAATGTTTTCTTTAAGGAACTAGCTATTTCTTAGCCAATACTTTAACATACTTTGGAACCCTAATTTGTTATGGGTAAACATTTTGAAAACCATCACCAGAGATATGTTATAAAAGAGCATAATGATATTCTATGCAGGAATAAGATCTTATAGCTTCAATGCCAAACTTCCCAGGAGACTCTTCCCAGAGTCTAGAATTATATTTATTTCATCAGGGATTCAGATCAGCTTACTTTCTGTACCCTAATTCTATAGGAAAAGTTATAAAGTGATTTGCATATAAACAAATTAATAAATTCATGCCCTTTTCAAATACATTTTTCTACCTTGCCATTTTTCCAGCACTGTATTTCTTCTGCAGATCTTACTTCCCTATTTTGAGAAGGCAGTTTGGATGCCACTAAACTCATTCTTTGCACTCCCTCATAATCCTGCAAAGCCATTGGTGTGGAGACTTCAGTGTTCCGTGGAGAGTGATTTTCCAAGTGATGAAGCAGATTCTAATCACAGACTGGAGCTGGCCCTCTGCCATCTTTCCCTCCAGCTTTCTCAACACAATGGGGAATTCCTGTAAGGATCACTGGGTACACTTCAAGCCCCCCTGATCCATGGCCTCATGCCAATCACAGATCTTCCTGTCTGGAGCATTTCCGGCCCTTCTGTCCCTTTGAGTGGAGAGTTTAGCTCACCTGGGGAAGGGACAGAAGACTTGAGGTTATCAAAAGCCTGTTGAATTATCTGATGCAGGACTAACTGGTTTGTTTGTCTCGCTGGCTCTCTTCCTGGGCTTCAAAGCAGCTGAGAAAACAACCTTTTTCTAAGTCTTGGACAAGGAGGAAAAACCCTGGCATGAAGGATTTCTGTCGCAGACACTTGGCATAGCTAGAGGAAAGGTCTGTTTAACTTAGCAATGGGTTTTTATTAGCCCCGAGCTCCAGTTGAAGTGAGATAGGAGGGTCCCTATAGAAGGACATTTCAGAATCAGTGGGTTTCCTCCCTAGCTTCTCAGCAGGACCCTTGCATGAAGATGAAAGCTTCAGACACATTCAACAAGGAAATCCCCACTGAATTCATCAACAACCACATAATCTGGCCGATCATGAGGGAGACTGAGACAGGATTAAAAAACTAGCAGGACAGGAAATTGTGGATGGATGCAAAGTCATACTTCGGAGCTATCTGCCTCAATTGCCTCTCACTCTAGTTTTCTTGGCTGAACATATTACATTACATTGTATGTGGGCCCCTCCCTGCGTCTTACAGCAGAGAATTGGGATAGAAACCCAGTCCTACCACCTGCCCCATCCAGGAGGAAACTCTCCTGCATACACTTGCCCTCTACCAGCTCATTTCCCTCTGCCCTTCACCCCAGCTAATGTGAGATTTGGGGTAGTGGGTAGCAGAGGAAGAAAACATTAACCAAGGAAGGATTCATTCCCAGTGCCAAAGGAAGCCTTTCTGGCACAGGAGTTAGAGAAAAGAAAGTGGAAGAACTGGTGCCAGCTTACTCTCTGCACATGGCTGCCTCTTCATGTCTGCTTTCCTGGGCCACAAAGGCAAAACTCATTTTTTCCTAAGGTTGGAGCTTTATTGTAGGAACTCATGTAAACTGCCAGGACCAGAAATCTATAAAAGCCGCCTCCAGGACAGCCTGCACCCAAGGTTCCTGACATCTCTGTGTGGCCTGCTCCACACTGGCCTTTGTAGCCACCCATCGAGCAGGGCTAGGCTGGGTTGCCCTGAAGGGTCACACCTGTATTTTAAAAGGAGGACATAGGCACTATCCCTAGAAGGTGCCACTATCCTGGACAAGGTCTGAGATTCTTAGGCCCAGCACTTTCTGTCTTGTGTCTCCTTTTCCACTTTCTGAGCCTCTTGGAAGTGGGATCAGGCCAGGAAAAACATGTGATGTTATAGCAAGCTGAAACTAAAGACTTAACTTTGGGCCTGGCCAAGCTGAGAATCTTGGCAGTGGTTGATTGGGCAGCCTGCTCTTTTCTATGGCATCTTCTAAGTCCCCTAACTTTGGGGGAGGGAGAATTAGGTAAGTCCTCAAAGCGGATATAAGTCAGTAGAGTTTCTGTAGGTCACCAATTTGTGCATTTATTTACTCATTCAGCCTTGCATTTCATATTTGAGCTTCTTTTATGTATACATAACACCATCCTGGAGCTTTGTGGGACCAGAAGGAGCAGGCAACAAAGATGATCTTATCTGCTTTCAAATAGATGCTAGTAAATTCAATTAACATTAACTGTAAAACAGTGAAGAAAGCAGATAAAGTGCAGAGGACTTAGAGAGAGATGACCTTAGGCTGGAGAAATCAGCATAAGTTTCTAGAAGAAGTGGCATTTATATGGGATATGAAGGGCAGAAGGAAGACAGGCAGTGTGCAAACCTGTGAATGGCTGAGGCAGCCCACACGGATGCCCTGTCCGATCCCTTTCTCTGTCTCGAATCAGGCAAGATCCATGCAGCAGTAAAAAAAAAAAAAAATGCCCTTATTTGCTGTTGTATGGTCTGCCTCATTTGATATATTATCCCAAGGAAATGGATTTATCTGTTTGTGCCAAATTAGGAGCTGCTATCGTGGTGGTTAAAAGTATGGACTACAGAACCAGGTGGCCTAAAGTGGAACCCAGCTTGGGCACTTGTAAGCTACCTGCCTCCAGTGTCATTATGAAGATTAAGCTGTGTCGGTGGAGGTAGTTCTCATCCTTGTTAGTACTGTGGGAACCCCAGAAGGAGCCCCCACCTACCCCACCATTATAGATCCATTCCTTTCCTTTGAGAGTATTATACTAAAATACAGGCACACCTGGGAAGGGTAAGGCAGGACAGTTCGCCAACCATGGCTTTAGGGCTACAGGAAATTAGCTGACAGCTTATCTGATGGGAGAGCAAAATAGATACCTGAGTAGAGGGCCATAACAGGAGGAGGAGAGGGTGTATGCAAGGAGAAGCTGGGAGCCCCAAAGCCCAGCTCTTCACATTTTACTTGGAGTACCTAACCCTCCACTCGTAAGTTAGGAGAAACCTTCACACACACAGAGCATAGAGAGGAAGTGAAGAAAATGTCCACCAATCATTTTAGGAGCCCCCAGCTGCAACTGCACTGGGCCCTAACGAAGAAAAGGGAGTGGGGTGGCACCTGTGGCTCAAAGGAGTAGGGCACCCGCTGCATATGCTGGAGGTAGCGAGTTCAAACCCAGCCCCGGCCAAAAACTACAGAAAAAAAAAAAGAAGAAGGAAAGGGAGTGGAGTCAAAGAAAATGCCTCTCCTCTTTGTAGCCACACTGAGATTTCAGAGCATGCATCTAAGAAATAAAATGAGGTAACTCATGTGGAGGTCTTCTAATAAGTGCAAACATACAGTGTGTAAATGGAATCTCTTGGACCCAGAGTAGGGACTCCATAAATGTCTGCTGATGGATGGACTGAATGCCCCAAAACAGGGGACGAGTAGTAGAGTGTCAAAGGGGAAAAAGCCCAAAGACCTCCCTGTACCGTCTGTCTTCTGCCACCAGAATGTCAGCTCCATGAGACCAGGGACTCCTCTGGGTTTTCCCTGACTATACCCCTATGCCTATTAACAGTGCCTACTGCAAAGAAAAGAGCCCAGTAAATATTTGTGGATTGAATAAATTTATGGATGGGTGTGTGAAAGGTACACATAGTGGAGATTACTTCCAGATTGTAGTAGGATCTGGGACCCAGCATCTAGTGCATACTAGATGCACTTTAAATGTTCCTCAAAAGAATTGGCAAGTATCAGTGACCACTTTCTTTGCAATAGGTAGAGAGAGGAGAAAATATATTCATTAGAGTTCAGTTAAAGTTGAAGTAGTCTGAGACTGAGGAAATCTTCACTAGAAAACAATCTGGCTATTTGTGGAAGGTGCGATTAACAGCCCACAATACCCCATACCTACACGTGGAGCTATAGGCTTTCTGAGCCATCTGTGTCTACACTCATTCTCTCTCACTTGCCTATTTCTGTGAACCCTCAGGGAGTTCAAAGCCAACTTCACACATTGCACACAGGTTTGAATGTGATCAAAATTTTTCACTCTAGCCCTGGAGTTTTATTAGGCAGCTAGGCCTCCCTGCAGGGCACTATGTATTGGAAAAGATACAATGACACTTGGAAACAGCCTAAGCCAGACAATGATTAGAACGCTCCTAATTTATAGGAGAAACACTCCAAATTTATGGACTGGCTGAAGATCTGAAACAGAAGGGCGTAAGTTACCTGCTGGGGGTTGTTTGCTTTAGAAAAGTATAGT
The DNA here is from genome assembly GCA_963574575.1 of Galagoides demidoff. Lineage (NCBI taxonomy): Eukaryota > Metazoa > Chordata > Mammalia > Primates > Galagidae > Galagoides > Galagoides demidoff. Next base: position 14,362 of record CAUYQV010071090.1, on the reverse strand, counting down.
TTATAGTTCAAATGGCAGAAAGGCACAAGGGCAGAGGGTATTAATTCAGATCTAAAAAGAGACAGTGAGGAGACCAGGCACAGTGGCTCACGCCTGTAATCCTAGAATTTCTGAGAGGCTTGAGGCAGGAGGATCACTAGAGGTTAGGAGTTCAAGACTAGCCTGAGCAAGAGTGAGACCCTATCTTTACAAAAAATAGAAAAAATTAGCCAGGGGTGGTAATGGGTGCCTACAGTCCCAGCTATTAGGAAGGCTGAGGCAGTAAGATTGCTTGGGCCCAGGAGTTTGAGGTTGCAGTGAGCTACCATGATGCCTCTGCACTCTACCTGGGGTGAGGAGAGAGATTATCTCAAATATATATACATACATATATGTATATATATTTTAAAAAAGAAGAATCTATGTGTAGTCACAAAGAAACATGGCAAGCATTACTTCTTTTCCCAAAATATATTGGGTAGAAAGCTAATTTATAGTTCCCCCCACTAGTATGTAACGATACAGAACCTGCAGATGAGAAAACTGGGCCGATAGTCCCAGTTACTCCAGAAACTGAGGCAGGAGAGTCACTTGAGCCAGGGATTTTGAGTCTAGCCTAGGCAAGGTAGCAACACCCCATCTCTACCAAGGAATAAAAAGCAATATGTATTTCCCCCTAGCCCTGTCGCTATCATGTTTCTTTTTTGAAGTGTTTGTGGTCATGGATTGTTGGCCATCATCTAACCTCCTTGGTGGTCCTCCTGTAGTTGTTTGCCTATTTGTCAGTTTCCTTTTTGGAATTTGGACCCCAATCCATTGCATTGCATCAGGCATGGTTTGCTGGATGAGGAGGGGAACAAGACTATCACCTCCCTTCTTCCAGATGCTGTGTCTCCATTCATACAACCTGAGACCACACTAGGTTTTTAGAATCATATCACACAGCTGGCTCATATTGAACTGTAAGTTAAGCAACCCTCCTTTTCCTGAATGCTAAATCTCATATTTCCCATTCTGTAACCAATATCTGGCGTTCTGTTTTCAAGGACAAGGCCTTAGGTTTATCTAAATAAAACTGCATATCCCAAAAGATATATTGGATTTCTTCCAACATTCTAACCTAACTGGGATTCGTTTTGATATAATTGTCTAATATAACATATGAACTTTCTCTTTTTTGTATTCTATTACCTTCCCACCAACTCAAAATTTCATCAATGAGTTTAGTTACGTGATCCCCAAGTCCAGATACTGCCTCTTCTATGGGATCGCATACTGTTCTCTTTAAGAGTGACTCCCTCCTCTGATGCAATACACTTCTGATGCTGTTTCTCTGGGGTTTTTGGTCCATTGCACATATATTCATCTAACATACTATACATTTCACTTGTTTATTTTGTTTACTGTCTTTTCACCACCTTTAGAATGTAAGCTCTATTAGGGCAGCAATCTTTGCCTGTTGTAATCCCTACTCAGTCCCATATTTGTTCTATGGAGGCAGTGATTGCATCAGCATTCTTGTCCAGGTCAGTGAGAATCCAGTACATTCTACCAGAGGTTGCTGCCCCTCATTAGATTGCCACTGATCTTTGATCACTTACAGATCCACTTAAGGGTGTTAGCAGCCAGCTCAACTTGTCTTCACTTTATCTGGAAGGCTATCGAGAGAGTTTGTCACATTTTTTGCTGAAATCAGATATTTTATGTTAATGGCAACTCTCTGATCTATCAATCTGGAAGTTCTTTCCCAAAGAAAGGAAGTAGGGTTCATCTGACATAACTTATCACTTCCTCTTTCTAACTGCACACAAATTATCCTTGTGATGACCCTTTTTTTTTTTTTTTTTGAGATAGAATGTGGCTTTGTCATCCCAGTAGAATGCAGTGGTGTCATCATAGTTCACTGCAACCTCAAACTCCTAGACTCAAACGATGCTCTTGCCTCAGCCTCCTGAGTAGCTGGGAGTATAGGCACCCTCCACCACCATACCTGGCTAAGTTTTCTGTTTTCTGTAGAGAAAGGAGTCTCATTTTTGCTCAGGCTATCTCAACTCCTGATCTCTAGCAGTCCTTCTACCTTAGGCTCCCAAAGAGCTAGGATTACAGGTGTGAGCCACCATGCCTGACCTGATGACCCTTTTTTTTTTTTTAAGAGACAGAGTCTTACTTTATTGCCCTTGGTAGAGTGCCACAGTGTCACAGCTCACAGTAACCTCCAGCTCTTGGGCTTAGCCTATTCTCTTGCCTCAACCTCCTGAGTAGCTGAGACTACAGGTGCCTGCCACAACACCCAGCTATTTTTTGTTTCAGTTTGGCCAGGGCCGGGTTCAAAGCCGCCACCCTCAGTATATGGGGCTGGCACCCTATTCGCTGAGCCAGAAGCGCCACCCTGATGACCCATTTTAAACTCTGTTCCAGAAAGGGCCTTCATCAGCAACCAGCCCAGACTCCCTCCAGGTGTGAGAATCTGCTTGGCTGACTGAGGCTTGTATTTGGGGTGGGTATCAGAGGGCGGAGCTTACAGTTGTAAGGCTTTGACTCAGAAGCCATTGTTATGTCCCAGTGAGATATCACGTCCTTTTTTGCCAGGTTTCAGCTTCCTCAGTCTATAAAATAATAATGGTAGTATAATTTTCAAAAATATAATATAGTGTGGTAACTATTGATTGCTATTTGTGTCCTTTTGGTTTTGCGTCTAGTTGCTACATACAAGATCTGAGATTTCAGATATGTTTAGTTTATTTTTATTGCTATTTAATCTAAAGGACTTATATTTCTCTTATCCATGCCCTCCCCCCACCCCCACACTTTCTCACACAGCTGTGGTTTCGGTCCTTATCATCTCATCACTAAATCATTGCAGTAGTTCCAGCCTTCCTATCTCCTACTTTTCCATCTTTTCAGTGAGGTGAATTGCCTGGAACTTAGCTATTCAAAATTCAGTCTATGAACCACAACAAAACCTAAGAACTAGTATCTGTATGTCAGCAGGACCTGGGCTGGATATAGTGGCTCACATCTGTATTCCTAACACTCTGGGAGGCTGAGGCGGAACGATTACTTGAGGTTAGGAGTTCTAGACCAGCAAGAGCAAAACCTTGTCTTGACAAAAAATAGAAAAATTTGCAGTGTGTGGTGGTGGACACCGGTAGTCCCAGCTGCTCGGGAGGCTGAAGGAGGAGGAGCACTTGAGCCCAGGAGTTTGAAGTTGCTATATGATCATGCCACTACACCTTAGCCAGCATGCCAGAACAAGACTCTGTCTCAAAAAAAAAAAGGAAAAAAACCGAACACCTGCAGACAATTCATACCCACATTAAAGTTTGAGAAGCCCTGTCTTGTCTTCTACCATCCCATTCCCTTCCTAGGAGGAGTTCTTAACCTTCACACTGAACCATCTCTAAGCTGTCTCAAGCAGAAAAGGATCCACTTTAATTTTCAAATGAGATATTTTTGACATGATGGTGTAAATACTCACCTAGCCTTTCTACTCATTGGTTCTGAGAATGGTGAATAAGTTCATCTAAACAACTTTTTTTTTTTGAGACAGAGTCTCACTTTTTTGCCCTCAGTAGAGTGCCTTGGCGTCATAGCTCATAGCAACCTCTCTTGTCTCAGCCTCCTGAGTAGCTGGGACTATAGGAGCCCACCACAACACCCAGCTATTTTTTGCAGACAGGGTCTTGCACTTGCTCAGGCTGGTCTCAAACCTGTGAGCTCACCACCTCTGCCTTTCAGAGTGCTAGGATTATAGGCGGGAGCCACTGCACCTGGCCTATCTAGATAACTTTTAAGCAGTTGTAAAATGACTGAGACTTCTTCCTAATAATAGCAAAGTATATTGGTTTTCTGGTGAGTGAGGATTAGGTGGCACTTTAGAAGCGTGTGTGATGGGATGAGTAGAAATGCTCCTGTTACTCATTATGAACTTACCATGTGTTTGATACAGTGGCAGATATTTTATATGCCTAAATTAATCCTCACAATAATTCCATTTAAGCAGGAATCTTTATTCCCATTTTACACACGAGGAAACTGAGTCTCAGAAAGTATAGATTGTTCAGAGTCACAGTATTGGTTGGAGTTCAGCCTGCACTGTAGTAACACAGACATCAAAATTATAGTGGTTAAGATAGGTGATTCTGTCCTGAGAGGACAGGTGGCCCTGATGGGAGGCAATGATGCCCTCTGAGGTCACCCAGCTTCCCTGTCCCATGCTGTGTTGTCACTACGTGGATGCTATCCATGGCCATGTGGTTGGAGTTGATTCCTGCCTTGGGAAGGGAGAAAAGGAAAGTGAAGGGAAGGCAGTTTCTTATGAAAACATAATCCGGAAGTTCTACCTGTCATTTGTACTCACATTCTGTTAGTCAAAGCTTGGTCACACAGCCACACCTAGTTGCAATGAAAGGAAATGTGGAAACTTGGAGAGTTGTTTACTAAAAGGAAGAAGGTGAATGGCTAAGAGAGGAAAGTTGTAGGCTCTGCTATAGGCACCTTGCTGAGTGGTGGAAGAGCTAGATTCAAACCCTATGACTAACACGCATGATTTTCCCATCACATTTTTCCACCACTTCTCATAGTTGACAGTGAGTAAATGTTTGCTGAATTGAGATGGATTGAGACATCATATGAGCCTTGGTATTATTTGAAATTATTTCTTCCTTCTCTCTTGCCTCCCTGATTATGTAAGTGGTTCTGCCCAAATTGTCACTATTTTTGATTATTTTATTTTATTTTTTTTTGAGACAGAGTCTCACTATGTCACCCTTGGTAAAGTGCCGGGCCTCATAGCTCACAACAACCTCAAACTCTGGGGTGTAAACAGTTCTTTTGCCTCAGCCTCCCAAGTATCTGGGACTGCAGGTGCCTGCCACAACACCCAGCTACTTTTTGTTGTAGTTGTCACTGTTATTTAGCTGGCCCAGGCCGGGTTCAAACCCACTAGCCTCAGTGCATGTGGCCGGTGCCATAACTGCTGTGCTATGAGCGCCAAGCCAGTGATTTTATTTTAATGTGTAAAACAGGAAACTACTATTCATCTTCCTTCAATAGAAATAATATAATAAAATAATCCACCATTATTAGAGATTCTGTCAAGCCATATGAGATGTAATAAGGGGTTAATGATACTGATTTTTTTAAATGACCAAATAATCACGTCCTTTAACATTGGTGTAGTCTTAGGAGAATGCTGTTGCTCAAAACATTTTTGACATTTTCTTTTGGCTGATGTATCAATCAACTCTTGCTGCAATAATGGTTCATGACACCACCATCAAAATCTCAGAGGTATACATACAGCAATATTTTGCTGTTCACCCCTAGGGGGTCAACCATTTAGGCAGGGCCTCGCTAGCCGGCTCTATTTCAGGTATCTCTTACCCTTCTTTGAGACAGCCGACTAGCATGGATGGATTTTTCTCTAGCTATGGCAGAAACATAAGAGAACAAGTGGAAATACTTGAGGCTTCTTGAAGCCTAGGCGGGGAATTGGCACAACGTATTCGCTAACCAAAGCAAATCATATGGCTAAACCCCAGTCAAGCATGATGGAAAACACTCTACACCTTAATTAAATAAGAGAAAATATAGTCACATGGTAAAGGAGTTGGGGAAGAACTGGAGCCAGCACAGCAACCCATTATTGCTTTGCCTCTAGTAAGTTACTTTTCCTATTTGCAGGTGACGATTAATCTTTATGGGGAATTTTGAATTCTTTTCTGTTACTAAAAATAGCTAAGTTTATGACTAAAATAAGAGAATTAAGCTGGTTTATCTTCGAGCAGAAAGGTAACTACTTAAGCATATGATATAAATGAGAATTTTCTAGAAGAATGGGTTTAAGCATATGGCATTTGCTGGCAGCATAATTAGAGTAAATGCATAGCTGTTTAAAATGACCACTTTGAAAGGAAAACACTTATTTGAACGTGTGGTTCTGAAATAGTTTTTAAAAAATAAACCTTATGACTTCTAGTCATGTGATACCACTTTGTTTCAAAGTAGGACAGGGAATGGAATGGAGACTCATCCCTGATCTTTTGACTAACCCTGGAAAAATATGCTTCATGTGCAGATTCTCATTGCCAAGTCCCCTCTGGCTCCCTTCACCTCATTTGTCTACACCATCAAGGAGGAAGGCCTGGTTCTTCAAGGTAAGAACCTTGGACTAAGCTATTTCTTTAAGCGGATTATGCTCAGTGCTGCCTATGGCTAGTGGTAATTCCTGCTGCAGTCCTGATAGAAGCTATTTCAGGACAGAACCAGGGGCCGCAATGAACTGGCCAGTGATGTTTACCCTGATGAGATCAAGAGATTGGCAGTTGTGGCAAGAATTTGACAGAGAAAACTGAGGTGGGATGAGAGAGAACTACGGAATTTCAAAACAGAGCAAAACAACCGAAAATGAGGATCAAACCAAGAAAACTAGGAATTGCCACCATGCCAGTCCTCTTCACATATTCTGTGGAGGGAACTGGGCAGGAGTCTCTCTGCTCGCTAGTGGGGGGTAGGGGCAGCTCAGCGAGCTGGAGAGCCATCAGGCTAGCAGCTTGCCGGGCACTGTGTCACGGCTCCATGCACCCTGTTTCCTGGCCCCTTCTGGTTACTGTTTCCTTTCCCTGCCCTGAAGTGGTGACAGGACCTTGGTGCTGGGGACCTGGCCTGTGCACCTGTACCTGGTGACATGAGCCTAGGACTTGAAAGGAATTGAGTTCTTGCTCAAGATGAAGCACCTCAAGGCCACAACCTGGAACTCACTGATCTGTAAGTGGGGTGCATTCCCAGATGCTGGATCCTCCAGTGATTAGGAAAGACACCTGATTATAGGTCTTTCCAGAAAACAGTAAACATGAGGGAGTAAATTCAAACACCATTAAACTTAAAAGAATCAGCTGACAGGGTCAGATGTCCAAAACTGCTTTGAGGATTAAGAAGGGTCTCCTTCAAAGTGCTCAGGGTACACATCTGTCCCCCACTGTCAGACCCTACAGATAAAGATGCATAGATACACATCTGGCCTGAACCATTACTGCCTTTGCTGTCAACAAGAAAAATATCTGCCCTGTAGGATTTTGTAAGTTAAGTGTTTTTCCCAAGTTTGGGAAACAAGGCAGTCACTGCAGTATCCCTGGGGAGACACACTGCATTGCAGAGACCTAGCAGGGATTCTGTGGGGCAGGCGGAGGAGGAGTTCATGCTTCTAACTGAGGAACAGGCTGAAGCCTTCCCGCTCCTTCCCCTTCTAAAATGCCTGCTTCTTAATGGACTTGCAAAACAATGTGTGTGTTTGGTGCAGCTGAGCTCCACAGCAGGGACTCTGGGGTCCAAGAAATTTGGGGTAAGAACTACTGACCTTTGGCTCTTAGCCTTTGACTTATGCTATCCAAGTTGCTTGGTAAATATTTTTTTTTACAATTGCAAATATTGTTTTCTGACAAAGAAGCAGCGATTTTAAGACCAGATTAAGCAAAGCAAACAGCAGGCCCCTTTGTTACATACTTTCTAAGGGTGTATAACTAACAAGCAATCAGAAAGCTGGACTTTTATTTACCCTGTGCTCAGGGTGGCTTTCAGCTCTTCATTTTTAGAGGCTTTCTTAAAAGATTAGAAGTCTAATAAATAGCAAGTTTGGATGAAGAGTGCAAGAAATCCTGTGAGAGATTACCAGATAATTTCAGGGGAAAAGAGTTAGTTCTGCCCAGATGGCTTCTTTTGAGAGCCTTGTTATGATACTTGTACCTTGATCACTGGGCATTTTGTGAAATAGCATTTCTAAGCCTGGTCAGTTTGGATAACTTTGGGGATAATATTTGTGGGAACAAGATTTACCGAATTGCCTCTCTGATATTCATTGCTAGGATTACAATTTTAACAGGGACAAGGAAGTTGTTTAGAGAAAATAGAGACTGAAAATATAAGGAATTGGTCGAGATTAAAACTGCAAAGAATGACCGTCAGAAAAAGTTGGAAAACAGGGGCCAAGGTGGATTGCTAAAGGAGGCTGACCTGAGGCTGTATGTCCAGGAAAGAGAAATTTAGGAAAATATTTTATGACACAAGTACCAAAACCAGTAAGTCAAACGCCTGGGAAACCTCAGGACCTCACCTGGTTGCTTTCCAAGTTGTTTTCTCTGTTCCACTCTGCCAAGCTACACTCCCCTCTCCGAGGTTTTCTGGAGGCACCAGAACCCCTCAGCCCCAGGCAGTGATACTGCCGCAAACACAGCTCCTGGCGCTCCCTGCCCTCTCACTGTGTGTTCCCAGAGATCTTGAGAAAATGAAAAGGAGCTCTGCTTTCCTCCTTCTTTGGACAGAACCTTTTGATTTCTGTTTCAGCTCTGGGGCGATTCTCAGAAACTCTCTGGAGCCCTAGTTTTCTCAACTTGAAAATTAAAACTTAACCTTAATTCAAGACTTCAGAAACTGCATCGCAGCCCATCTAATGGGTCATGAAATTAAATTGATGAGTCACAACCAGCATTTTAAAAAAGAGAGACGAAGAAGAAATAGAGAATTAAAAAAATCGGATTCTATCACATATTGTGTCATTTCATGAAATATTTGTTGTATGATTATGTGTGTACACATTATGAGTCTGTGGGGGGGAGGGTAGTGTAAACTGTTTTTGTTACTTTGACCGGTCTGGATGATCTCCAAAGGCCTCCTCACTTGGGCCTTATCTGATTCTCCTAGGAGGTGATGTACTTATCATTCACTTAGCTCAGCACGGTTGTACCCTTGAGATCTCCACACACTGGAACATAAAAGTTTATTTTTTTCCTCATTCTTACCAGATGACTGAGCTAAAAGACACCTGCACAATTCCCCAGGTTTAAAGCAAAGAAACCCTTGATCCCTGGGCAATAAACTTGGAAAGGTACCAGCAGCCAAGGCCAAGAAGCTTTCCTTGGTGAGGGGTTGCTCTGGCAGGGTAGACCCTAGCTGGCATGCAGACTAGAGCTCTGGGTGGATGTGCAGTCCATGGCTGAGGGGCTTAGAGACAGAGAGGGCAGGGGCACGACCAGCTGAGAGAAGCTGCCAGCCACTGTGGCTGACACTCAGACCTGGATCCAGCCGCCTGCCTGAACTGGTGGGAAAAGCTGCCCGTGGGAGTGAGCTGGGGGTTGTTAGGAATGTGGGAACAATCCCTCGGTGCCTTTTATCCCTTCACAAGCCCCAAGATTCCTACCAGCCTGCAAGCCAGGGGCTTTTATAATACCTGAAGAACTCCTGAGTGCACAAGCAGAGGGGAGGAATAAAAGGTGAGGACAAAATTCGATTTACTGGCTCCACAGGCCATTCCCCTCACCCATTCTCAGGGATTAGGATGCTGAGAACAGTTGGCAACTGGAGGCCTTATTCCCTTCCCTCCCCTTTGTTCACTGGGATGGGAAGGACAATAAAACGGCAGGCTGGAGAGACTGAGGGGCTGGTTAGAGATTTCTCAGGCTGCTTTTTGAAACACTTGAAGGAGCCGGTTCATGCTATTGTTGTAGTTAAAATAGAAAGTGGAACTATTCTCTTTTTGCAAAAAAGAAAGAAAGAAAGAAAGAAAACCCACCCTCCCAGCATCTTCAGGAAGCCCCTGGACTCAGGCATTAGCATGGTAATACTGCCCCTTGTGCATCTTCTTTGTCTGGGCTCTAGATGCTGGAAATCAGGCCCCCAAGGAAAGGGAGCGCACAGCCACCAGCTTCCCAAGGGTTCAGACTCTCAGAGGGGCTGGGTCCCAGGCACAGGGTTCAGCCCCTTTGTACAACTGAAGTGGGAAAGGTGGGGTGGGAGAGGATCTCATGAATCCATTATTTCTTTTGTCCTCGGAGTTCACCATGAAAGCCTCAATGCCCAGCCACTGGGGAAGCTCAGAGGTGTGGCTACCCTCAGAGAGAGAGAAGGTGGACCTGGCCTCGGGAATCAGCTTTAATGGGGTGGGCGCCCAGCACTGACTGCAGAAGGGCAGGAGGGCTCACAGAGAAGCCCAACCTGGCCTACAGTGTTCATCCAGCAAGCCCCAAATGTTGTGCCGCCCAGAACACAGCTGAGACTCAAGGCCGGGAATAAAGACCTTGTGATGGAAAGCAGCTGGGCTGTGTTGCTGGTGTGACAGGAGGTGGGGGGCGGGGCCTGGCTCTCAGGGAGCCATCCTGGTTTTCACAGGTCTCACCAAGTCCACAGCCCCCATGGACTTGGTGAAGCAGATTCTAAACAAGGAAAAGGTTAATCCGCAGGACCCTTCGTTGACTCCTTTTCCTCAGGAATCTAGGGAGCATTTGAAAAAGAAAAGCCAGGTTGTTTTGAAAAGGACAGAGTATGTTTTCACAAAACGAGATCAGATGAGATCAGATATGATGGGATGAGTTTGGACTCTGGTGCCATCCTGGTTCAGGTTTTAATGAGCAGTAGCGCCCTGAGATGGGCACAGAGAAGCTGCTGGAAACAACTGGTTTCCTTTTTTTTTTTCTTTCTCTGAGACAGTCTCACTATCCTGCCCTCGGTAGAGTGCTGTAGTGTCACAGCTCACAGCAACCTCCAACTCTTGGGCTCAAGTGCTTCTCTTGCCTCAGCCTCCCAAGTAGCTGGGACTACAGGCCCCTGCCACAACACCTGGCTATTTTTTTGTTGCAGTTGTTATGGTTGTTTAGCTGGCCCGGGCCTGGTTCAAACGCTCCAGCCTCGGTGTATGTGGCAGGCACCATAAGCACTGTGCTATGGGCACTGAGCCTGGTTTCCTTTTTCTTCACCCATTTAATATGGGGACCCTTAAGAAAACAGAAAACGATGAATTTTTTTTTAGAGCTGGAAACTTTGTGCCTCATCTTTCTAGCTTTGCTTTTACTATCAAGAATGGTTGGTGTGGTCACCTTTGAAAGCATATTGGGAGAGGCATTCATCTCTTCTGTTTGTTCCCTTGTCACAAACTTTGGTTAAATGCTTCCACCCCATTTTTTTAGTCACCGAGCCAACTGGATGATTTATGGAAAATTTCTTTTCCCTCAAATACCACCATCTGAGTCCATCAGATTTCCGTTTCAATCAGTAACCCATGGAAATGTTTTATGCCTGCTGGACTCAAAGTGACCCAGAAGATTCTCAGTCTGTTTCCATCAGGTATAGTGGTGTCTGTGTGGTAAATACAACCCACATACCTGGCACAGCCTGGCATTCTTGTGGGAGCCTGGGCAAAGAGCCCTGGAATTCAATGGAGCAGAAAGAGTGAACCTCTCTCCCAGAGGTCATGGGGAAGAGGGCAAAACAGGGCTGTCACATTGTCCCAGCTTGCCAGGTGCCATTGCCGTTTCAGAAAGTTCATCCGGGCCGAGGCATTGTCCTTCACTCCTCCTGCCTGTCTCTTGTTGTGGGGCTTCCCAGGCCGAAGGAAGGAAGGCACCCCTCTGCCCTGCCCTGCTCTTTACAGCCCTCGCCCCAGCACCTCCCCACACCTGCCCTCTGCAGGATTCACTTCCTTTCCTCCGGCTGTAAGCCTCAGAGAGAGATTTTGTCAAGGTGGAAAACTATTTTTGATACAGAACAGTACAGAAAATCATAAAAGAAAACCCACGAATCTAATACATGATAAATTTTGTCTCATTTGTTTCAGATTTTTTAAATTATTATTACAGGAATAAAATGGGACTAACTTCAAAACTTTCTCCTCATCCTGCACCCCTCCCCGGAAGTAAAAGGTCTCCCGGGTTTGGTATACATCCTTCCCTCTGTTCTTAAAAACTTTTCTATGTATATGTGAATCATACCTAATGACTTATTTTGAATGCGCTCTTAATACCTGCAAACCTGATGTACTGTGCACGTTGCTTTTGTCACTTAGCATTCTGTTACTGCAGCATCGCCCGAGATCCATGTGACAGACGTAGATCACGGTCTTTCGCTCTACTGCAGGTCTCCACGTCCACTGTATGAATGTGCCACATCTTGTCCACTAATTATGGAAATTTTGATTATTTATAACTTAATTAATTCAGTCACATACATTTCTCATTGTGCAGGGTTTCTCCAGGTATATACCGAAGACAGAAAGATTGGTCAGAAGCTATGCACATTTTTATCTTTGCTATGATAAATTGCTTTCCGAGGACGTTTACTAACTCACAGTCCTGTCCACACCGTTGAGTGCAAGTCTGCTGTGTTCCCGCGGGCAATCTTTGCAGGCATTCTTCACGGATGCCTCTTGCCTCTGCCACTGGCGTGTCAGCTTTCCGTAACCTCCAGCGGGACCTTCTGCACAGTACCTGTGCTTTACATATATACTTAGATGACTAACTGATAAACATTTCTTTATTCCTCCTTAAGTTAACTTTCTCCCAGAAAACAAACTTTTAGTTTTTTATATCACCCTGATTTCTAGGTGAGGGAACTGAATTCCAGAAAAGTGAAGTAATGTTCACTCACTGCCTGCAAATTGGGTTTGTAGCCCTTCCCAAACAGCCTGAGCTCCTAAGATTTTAGAAATCAGCAATAGGTATGAGGCTATGCCTGTAATCCTGTGCACTCTGAGACAGGCGGATTGTTTGAGCTCAGGAGTTCATGACCAGCCCGAGCAAGAGCAAGACCCCATCTCTAAAAAAATAGCTGGGCATTGTGTCAGGTTGCTTATGGTCCTAGCTATTTGGAAGGCTGAGGCAAGAAGATCTCTTGAGCCCAAGAGTTTGAGGTTGCTGTGAGCTGCGACGCCATGGTGCTCTACCAAGAGTGACAAAATGAGACTCTGTCTCCAAAAAAAAGAAAGAAATGAGTTTGAGCTCCCTTATCTTCCATCCTGCCAACTTTTGTAGCAACTTATCTCTCAGGCTTCAGGGGCCTCTGTTGACTGAATCTTGAAATTCTGTTAAAATGGATGTCACATGATATAATGATTCTCTCTCTCTCTTTTTTTTTTTTTTGAGATAAAGTCTTGCTTTGTTGCCCTTGGTAGAGTGCTGTGGCATCATAACTCACAGCAACCTCAAACTCCTGGGCTCAGGTGATCCTCTTGCCCCAGCCTCCCAAGTAGTTGGAACGTTAAGTGCTCGCCACAACACCCAGCTAGTTTTTCTCTTTTTAGTAGAGACAGGTCTCACGCTTGCTCAGGCTGGTCTCAAACTCCTGAGCTCAGGCAATCCACCCACATCCACCTCCCAGGATATCATGACTCTTCAAGGCATTCCTAGAGTATAATTCAGTTAAGTTTAGCTGGGTGTAACCACAGCCTAAACTCACAGTGATATACAAGGTAGAGGTTTACTGTTTCCTCTTCTAGAACCTGAGGTCCTGAGCTGGTGTAGCAGCTCACCTCCACATGTTTGTCCAGGGACCCAGGCTGCTGGCTTGGCACCATTATCCATAAAGTATCACCACTGTTGTCATGGCCCTCCATCCAGGCAGCAGGATTTCTGTGGGACACAGAGTGGTGGGAGAGGGACAGCACCCTCTTTTTTAAGGACATTAACCAGAAGAAATTACACAGATTATTTCTGCTTATATGATGTTGTCCAGTCTATAGACATCTGGCAAGAAAGACTGAAATGTTGTCATTAATCCCTGGGTGGCCATGTCCCCAGCTAAACTTTGGGAGTTCTGTTGTCATGAGAAAGAAAGGAAGGATGAATATTCAGTGACACAGCCCTTGCTGAGGAGCCCAGTTGCAGAGATTAGGCCCCAGGGTGCAATAATACACACCAAGGGCTGGGCTTGTTATATAATAGAGTTCTACTCTTCAAACGCAGCATACCTATCTTGTGTGTTAAAAATGCCATCAGAATTGTTTTTGGTTCCCAAGACTAGAGCAGGGGACTAGGATTTCGCATTGTAACTTTACCGAGGATCAGCACCCAGAAGCCTTGTTCTCCCCACCCCGAACAGAATCTCCTGGAGGCAGCAACTTCAGTGTGTATTTTGCTATCATACAGGATGCAACTCGAAGACATTATAATGTCTTCTATTAATGTCTGCTATTAGGAGACATTTTTTTTCCGAAATACTTTTTCCTGTTTCCACTTCTTTTGTTGTTTTGTTTTTTTCCTTTTAACGTGTTACAGAATGTTAGAGAAAAACTTTATCCCAAGGCTGGCTATAGTTAGACTGGATTTACCCCTCTTTTTGAACCCCAAAGCCATGTGGCTATCTTTGGAGAGCTAACAATTTGTATTTGTGAAAATGCGCAGGTAGGCTTGGCGCCTGTGGCTCAATCTGCTAAGGCGCCAGCCATGTACACCCAAGGAGGCGGGTTCGAATCCCCAGCCCGGGCCCGCCAAACAACAATGATGGCTGCAACCAAAAAAATGGCCGGGCGTTATGGTGGGCGCCTGTGGTCCCAGCTACTTGGGAGGCGGAGGCAGGAGACTCGCTTGAGCCCAGGAGTTGGAGGTTGCTATGAGCTGTGATG
>CAUYQV010071088.1:0-29665 GCA_963574575.1 Galagoides demidoff | reverse complement strand
TAGTTAACTACTCATGAACCCAAATAACCATGAGCCAAACCACAGAACTGTGAGAAAAAATAACCAGCTGTTGTTTTAAGTCACCAGCCCCTCAGGTGGTTCATTATGCAGCAATGGTTATTTTATTCCCAATATTTTATTCTGAAAATACTCAAATGTAAAGAAAAATGGAAAGAAATCACAGTACACCCTCACATATAGACCCACCCCCTTGATTCTACAATTAACATTTCACTGGACTTGTCACATATCCTTCCCTCCCTCCTCTTTTTGTTACCTGTTTCAAAGTTGCAGACATCAGTACATTTTACTCCAAACACTGCGGCATACACGTCATTGACTAGAGCTGGAATTTTTCTTTTTATGGAGGTGAAATCTACATAAAATGAAATACACAAATCCTGAGTGTACCTTTCTGTGAGCTTTGATAAACGTATGCACCTGTATAACCCAAACTCCCACCAAAATACGGAACATTACCCTGAGAAGGTTCCCTCGTGGCCCTTGTGAGTCAAACCCTGCTTCCATTCCCAGGGACAGCCACGCTGCTGATTTTTTTTCTTACCATAGATTAGCTTCACCACTCCAGAACCTGATAAATAGAAAATTATACGCTACATCCTCTCCTACATATGGCTTTTTTCACTCAGCACGATGTTTACCATACTCATCCATGTTATTGTCTGTTCTTTTTTCTTCCTGACTAGGCTTTCTTTCTGGAAATACATCACCACCTGTTTACCCATGCTCTTGCTGATGGATACCTGGGCTGATTCCAGTTGGTTGCTCTTATAATTAAAGCTGCTATGAACAGTCTTGTACAAGTCCGTCAGCAGATCTGTTTTCATCTCTCTTGGGTAGATACCGAGGAGCAGAGTTTCTGGGTCAGTGGCTAGATGGATGCTTCCTTTTATACCAGACTTCCAGGCCTTTTTCTAAAGTCAAGTTTGTTTTCTGCTACTGATAGTTTCCTGTTCCTTTGAGCTTCATGTCTCCCGACTAGCAATACCATGTCAGGAACACCTTTGCAGGCTCTGGCTTGAGTAGTTTCTCCTGCTAGGGAAAAGCCTCAGATGATCCCAGCTCGCTAGTGATCTGGTGAGACTCACCCCGCCGAGGGCCACAGCAGCTGTCCCAACCCTCCCAGGTCCTCTCCGAGGATGGGGGCAAGATGTGCATGAAATTTGGGTCAATAGTACTGACCTCAGAGCAGGCGTCTCCTTCCCATCCTTCTCTTTGGAATCAAAGATGAGTTTCATGAGCTACACCAGGGGCTTATGGTCGCTGGATGGCCCCAAGTATTACTGGTATCTCCCTATCTCCTTCCCTCCCTGTATTCCCAAACAGAATGCAAGCTCTTCTTAGAAAGAATCTTGACTCTCACCTACACTCCCTTATCTGTACTACTTAGAATAGTGCCCAGAATAAAAACGGAACAGGCAAATGGATACATAAGTAAATGAATGAATGGATGGCTTGACCATTTCAACTTCATAACCCAGCCCTGAAGAATCTACTTCTGTACTAGCCTGTATCTCTGCAGGCTGATGTCTGAGGTCTCCGCTTGGTCACCACCTTGAGCATACCACTTGTCACAACTCTGTCTCCTGTGATAACTTGTGCCTCTGATTCCTGCCTGAGGAGCGAGAAGCCAGCTGGCCAAGGTGAGGACTTTGTCTGGGTCAGCCAGGTAACCTCACAGAACCCAGAAATGTGCTTTGCTGGTAGTAGTTCTTCAATATACGTCAACTTGGTTTCTGCTTCCCATACACACACAAGACTCTGGTTTGAATGTGTCCCCCAGAAAGCACATTGGAAACTTACTCCTGTAAGCAGCTATGTTGGGAGGTAGGGCCTAAAAGGAGGTGTTTAGATCAGGAGGGCTCTGCCCTCACGAACACATTAAATGCCATTACAAAATACTCGAGGCTGTGAGTTCCCCTTCTTTCTTGCCCCTCTGCATTCCACACTTTACTTAGTATAATTATACACCTGACAGAGCTCTGTAATTTCAGGAATCTGCATATTTTTCACTCTGGTGGATTTAAATATGCCAGCAGATTCTTTGACAGCCTTCCCACAGAGAGGTGGGGACTAGGACCCCCCTCCTTGAATCCAGGCAGGCTTATGATGGCTTCAATGCATAGACTATGGTCAAAATGACACCATGGGACTTCTAAGGCCAGGTCACTGTTTTTCAGTCTTTTTATTATTATTATCACCTCCCCAAAGAGACTTTTGGAATTTTTTTCCTTCCCACCTCCATGACATTGTAATATCACGTATATGGTTCTTGTACTATATGTACATCGGTGGTTTTATCTATAAAAAAGAGAAATATTTTTTCACACCTCCTCAAGAAGCTACTTCTGCACCCTCAGCAGGTCACCTGTCGTAACAGACCACATGGCTTCCCCTGGGCTCTCTTATAACTGGTTCTTAGAACCCTCAGCTGCTATGTATGACATTTGATGACCCTGAGGCCACCATGCTAGACAGACCATCCAGAAAGCACACACAGAAAGACGCCCAATGAATCGAGGTCTCCTAACCCTCAATCATTTGATTCTTTCCAGCCCTGGCTCCAGACACGGGTGTAAAGAAGCCTTTCGAGTTGAGCCCGACTCCAGCTGCTTGCTACCAGCATGGGAGAGGTTCCAGGCAAACTCCCCCAGACCAGCCAACCCCCAGACTCAGAATTAATATCATTACTGCTTCTTAAGCCAGCATGCTTGCTCCAATTTGGTTTGTTATTCAACAGTAGCTAACCAGAACACTCATGCTGTACCAAAAGCTATCCTAAGAACGTCACATTTATCTGTTCACTTTATCCTTACAGAATCCTATAAGGCAGTGGTTCACAGCCTTCCTAATGCCGCGAACCTTTAATACAGTCCAAACGGGTCACGACCCACAGGTTGAGAACTGCTGCTATAATGTAATATACGTTTTATACATGATCCAGTTCTGGCAATTTACTCAAGAAGACCTGGATGGGCCAGGCACGGTGGCTCTTGCCTGTAATCCTGGAACTGTGGGAGGCCGAGGCAGGTGGATTGTCTGAGCTCAGGAGTTCAAGACCAGCCTGAGCAAGAGTGAGACTCCCAAAATAGCCGGGCATTGTGGTGGGTGCCTGTAGTCCCAGGTACTCAGGAGGCTGAAGCAAGGGATCACTTGAGCCCAAGAGCTTGAGGTTGTGGTAAGCTATGGCACAGTTGGCTGTAAGCAATAGCACTCTACCTAGGGCAACAAAGTAACTAATTGTTAGTTATCTTAGGAAAGCTACAATCCAAATGGAGCCCTAGACTATGGGGAAAGGGGAAGGGGGAAGGATGGGTGAAGAGAATGATATTGTGGGGATCACGCCTATAATTTACCCTATTAGGGTACATGTGAATTTGTCTAAAGGTTGAATATAAATGTCTTAACACACACAAAAAAAAAACAAATAGAAGACCTGCAGGGTCACACATTTCTTGGGAGCTACTCACTTCTCTGTGGTTTTTCCCAGCCATAACTTTTTTGAATTATTCTACCCATTCACACATCCTTTCATTCAACACCAATGTATCAATCATCATAGGCCAGGTACTATGCTAAGCATTGGAGCTATCAAGGTTAATTAAAAATCCTAGGTCCTCCATTCTAGGAGCTTGCAGCCTAACAGAGGAATGAAAATGATATCAATCCAGTGTGATAAGAGTTACAAGTGTGAGGCCGGGCATGGATGGATCCCCTGTAATCCCAGCACTCTAGGAGGCCAAGCTGGGTCAGAAGGTCAGAAGTCCAAGACTAGCCTGAGCTAGAGTGAGACTCTATCTCTAAAAAAAGTAGCCTGGCATCATGGTGGGCACCTGTAGTCCTAGCTACTCGAGAAGATGAGGCAAGAGGATCACTTGAACCCAGGAGTTGCTGTGAGCTGTGACACCACAGCACTCTACTGAGGGCAACAAAATAAGACTATCTCCAAAAAAAAAAAAAAAAAGAATTTGATAATCACGGTTTCCTCTTTTCTGAGACATTGTCCCTTCCATTCTCAACTGTCTCTGCATCAACAAATTCTAACCTCTGTCTCCCCTAACAAGACTGCTGTCTGATCCAAGTCACCTCTCTTTACTCAACCACTCTTCCGTCTTCCTATGAATCAGCAAATGCCCTAAAGAAAGAAATTGGAGGCAAAGGTGGGGCTACCCTAAGTGAGATATTTTTTTCTCTGCAGAAGTTGACCTCTCAAGTCCTGCTTACCTTGATTTCTCTGTGATGTTTTCAGAGACCATTCCACCACCACCACCCTTTTTTGGGTTTATCTGATTTTATGATTGTATCCACTCAGAAAAAAAGGCTAACTCTATCTAAGCCATTCCAACAAAATCAGAAGTCTTATGTTATTTTCTTTCCTTAAGTAGATTTGAGGTGTACAGGTACAGTTTTGTTCAACAGATACAGTGCACATGGATATAGTGGTGAAGTCTGAGCTTTCAATATAACCATCACCCAAACGGGGTACCTGCTACTCATTAAGTAATTTCTCATTCAACACTCCCACCCACCCTCCCAAGTCTCCGGTGTCTGTTATTACCCTCTCTGTGACCATGTGTACACTTTAATTAGCTTTCACATTTTTTTTTTTTGGTTCAAACCCACCACCCTTGTTATATGGGGCTGGCACCCTACCCACTGTGCCACAGGCACCACCCTGCTCTCACTTTTAAGTAATAGTGAAGAATGCAGTATTCAACTTCCCATTTTTGAGTTATTTCACTGAAGGCAATGCCTCTAGTTCCATCCAAGTTGCTGCAAAAGGCATGATTTCATTCTTTTTCATGACTGAGTAGTATTCCTTGGTGTATGAGCATGGTATTTTCTTTATCCAGTCATCTGTTAAGGGATACTTAGGTTGATTCTGTATCTTTCCCATTGTAAATAGTGGCTGTGATAAATACACAAATGCAGGTATCTTTTCGATATAATTTCTTTTCCTTTGGGTAGACCCAGTAGTGGGATTACTGGGTAGAATGGTAGTTCTATTTTTAGTTCCCTGAGGAATCGCCATACTGTTTTCCTTAGAGGTTGTACTAATTTAAATTCCCACCAACAGTCTATAAGCAGCATCTTTTCTCTGTATACCTGTTATTTTTTGTGGGTTTTATTTTTTTTTTTGCAGCTTTTTTGGCCAGTGCTAGGTCTGAACCCGCCACCTCCCACACGTGGAGCCAGCACCCTACTCCTTTGAGTCTTAGGCACTGTCCTTTTCTTTCTTTCTTTCTTTTAAGAGACAGAGTCTCACTTTGTCACTCTGTAGAGTGCATGGCATCACAGCTCACAGCAACCTCCAGCTCTTGGGTTTAGGCAATTCTCTTGCCTCAGCCTCCCCAGTAGCTGGGACTACAGGTGCCCACCATAACACCCAGCTATTCTTTGTTGCAGTTTGGCCAGGGCCAGCACCCTACCCACTGAGCCACAGGTGCCACCCTATTTTTTGAGTTATTAATCAGAGCCATTCTGACTGGCTTAAGATGGTCCCTCACTGTGGTTTTAATTTTCATTTCTCTGACAATTAGCGATATTGTGCATGTGCTCGTTGGCCATTTGTATATCTTCTTTTAAAAAATGTATGTTCAAGTCCTTTGTCCAGTTTTTAATGAGGTGATTTTGTTGTTGTTGAGTTGTTTGAGTTCCTGGTCAATTCTGGATGTTAGCCCTTTGTCAGACACATAGTCTGCAAATATTTTCTCCCATTCTATAGGTTTTCTGTTCACTCTATCGATTATTTCTTGTGCTATGCAGAAGGGAGTTAGCTTAACTAAGTCCCATTCATCTAGTTTTCTTCTTTTTGCCTTGCTTTCTCTAAAGCAAATTCTAAGTCATGAGTTCTTTTCCTTAGGCCAACGTCCCAAAGGGTTTTTCCTAGATTTTCCCCTAAAATGTTTATAGTTTCAGGTGTTACATTTAAGTCTTTGATCTATCCTGAGTTAATATTTGCAGGGGAAGAGAAGGGGCTCCAGTTTCAGCCTCTGAGTGTGGTCTAGCAATTTTCCCAACACCATTTATTAAACACAATGTCCTTTCCCCAGCGAATGTTTTCGTCAATTTTGTTGAAGATCAGTTGGCTTGATTTCTGGGTTCTCTGTTCTGTTCCACTGATCTAGTTAACCAATGAGGTAAAAGATGTCTACCATAAAAATGACAAAACGCTGATTAAAGAAATTATAGATGACACCCACGAATGGAAAAACATTCCATGCTCACAGATTATAAGAATCGATATCGTTAAAATGACCACGCTTCCCAAAAAAACCTACAGATTCAACACAATTCCTACTGAAATATCAGTGTCAATTTTTCACGGAATTAGAAAAAAAATTCTAAAATTCATATGGAACCAAAAAAGAACCCAAACAGCCAAAGCAAAAAGAACGAAGCTGGAGGCATCACACACCTGACTTCAAATTACACTACAAAAACAGCATGGTACTGATCTTTAAAAAAAAAAAAAACTGAATTACTTTTCTAAAACTTGGAATAGTCCTATGCAATAGGTATAATTATTCCCATTTTACAGATGAGAATCTAAGTTAGAGAGGATTTAAATTATATGTTTCCCAAGAAAAACCACTGAAGTAGCAAAGCTGAGTTGTAATTCCAAGTGTCACGCTCTCCATGTACCAGGGATACGTCACCAGCAGCCTCTTTAGATAAGATCTAGCACAAAGGAATCCATCTGAGAAGACAAAAACAAAAGAGGATTTCTCCCCGCACTCAGCTCTTTTCCTGAACTTCCTACCTCCCCTCTGATCCCCACCAACGGTAGAGAGCCACCCTGCGTTCCTGAAGTGGGAATGTGCTGAATTATTCATAAGACAGGAGGGCTCCCAGCTCAACTCAACATGGGCTGAATTGTCTTCCTGCCTTTACCAAGATGAAGAAAAATATTTTCCTCCCACACTCAATGTGGTGCACGGAGAGGATTCATTACGTAAATGCTATTTACGCATACTCGGGTTTTCTGACAAGTACGGCACTTTTAAAAGAACGGGACGCCTAATAGAGTGGAGACGCTTTCATCGCTCCTTACCCTGACTTCTTAAATTTAAAAAAACACACAACGTTGCCACTAACATCTTCTAGAAGATGGCGGATGTACCCATACACACTTCTTGTTAAGTGCCTGTTCTTTAAAAAAAGGCATCTGTTATTGACTGTAATAGCGTGAGTCATAACAAATGCATTTATATTCATGTAGATATAATCTACACTGCCACAGGTGTTCCAGTGTAATGTACAATTGCCTAATGAACCCTTAAAATAAAATGCTGCCAATGAGAACCAAGTTTGCCTCCCCTATAAAGAAAATGAACTCCATCGGTCTGGCAAATGGGAACCTCGGCAATCGAGGTATTTTTTAATACGATGGCTTTCTCTCACTACAACTTCTGCAGGGAATAATATATAGGAAAATAATGTTTCTCCTTTGTGATTACATTACCATATGGAGTAATTTTTCTTGACAAGGAGGTCATTTCATCTGATGAGTTCTTGAACAGTGAAATGGAAGCTTGGGTTCCATGACAGCAAAGGACAGATTGACTTATTAAAGCTGTTACATTACCGACTTTTATTATTCTATTTTCCTTTCGCTCCCTTAGAAGATCAAAAGCGGGAAGGCGTTTGGGAAGTCCATCAGGAGATATTAAGGATAAAAATTAGACAGAATGGTCATTATTATAAATGGGAAAAATCATCTGAAAACTAAGATTCTAGAGGCTGACGCTAATAAGTCTCGCCAAGACATACTTGGAGAGCAGGACAGATGGGGTGTGAGCTTTAATGGAGGAACCGGTCTCACAAGATAAACAGCCAAAGTTTGAGGGGAAAAAATCACCCGGGCGTCTGAATTTAAGGCAGGCTGCAGGGCACTGAAGAAAATTAATTGTCCTGGATGTCTGAAACCCAGAGGCAAAGTGGCCTAAAGACAAGAGAGACTTCCCAAGTTCTCCAAGAAATGTTGCTTTACTATTTCATCAAAACACCTTCCAAAAACTGGTACACTGTGTCTGCGTTCATATTTACTCCTCTTTCATCCATCCATTCATTGGACAAGCCTTGACTGACCACGCTGACGTGCAGGGCCACACCCACATTACCAGGGGATTTGCATTCCCAGGGAGTTATGGCCTGGAGGGGGACTGGTCTGGTGGAGAATCGAGGCTCTATGCCTGATGGTGTGATAAGTTCTGTGTAAGGGAGTGTACAGTTCATCCATTCACTCTTCCAATCGATATTTGATGAGAGCCGTTCCCAGCCCTGTACTCAGTCTCGGGAACACGAGAGAGCTTTGCCTAGCTAAAATTTTAGTAGGGTATATATATGATAAACAAATCAACAGGTGAAGTCCACGCTGTGTTCACCTTGCAAAGAAAGCTCGGTGAAAACACCGACATGCAGCTCTTTTTGGTTTTGAACCCCGAGAAAAGAGAAGACCCCCCCCTAAATTCAGTGATAATCTCAAGCTCCTTTCTGGCTTAGAGGCACCCTTAGAACAAAGAGGCTCAGTGTTTGAATAACCACGTGTACCGAATGGTGACCTAGAGGTGCCACTGATCAAGAGTCACCCCTGTGCCCCCTCCCGTCTTCTGAGTAGGGGCAGAAAGTCGTAATCTGGATCCAAACACATGGAAGTGGAATGGGACGGCGTCCTCGGCCTCCACCCGCACACGTGCTGCCATCTGTCCTCCCACTGTAACTCCCCACCGTAGATCTGTAAGGGCAGAGTCCCTGTCTGTCTTATCACTGTACACCCAAATCCCAGCACGGTGCCCAAACATACAAGGCTATCAATAAATATGTTAAAGGAACAGCCTGACAACAACATGAGTAGAGCAGGAAAAGTGCTATAAAGATAAACAGATCCTAGGATGGCAAATTTTGTAATACACAGGGAGAGGAAAGGTATAAAGAAGGAATTAGCACAGTAGCCTGGGAGGCCCAAGTTAGAATGGGCGTGAGTGCAAGCTCAGCCCTTGCCAGGTGCATTAGTGGCCCAGGGATGCTACAATGAGCTGCCACAAACTGGGAAGCTTAAAATAATGGAAATCTGCTCTCTTGTGGTCTGGAGGCTGAAAGCCCCAGATCCAGTGGGATCTTGCTCCCTTTAGGAACTCGAGGGAAGAGTCTGCCTTTTGCCTACTGAGCTCCCGGTGGCCCCAGGCATCCTCACTTGTGGCTGCCGCGCTCCAATTTCTGCCTCCTGTCCTGTCTAATCTCCCCTGTGTGTCTCTTACAAGAACACTTGTCCTTGGATTTAGGGCCCACCAGATAATCCAGGATGATGTCTTCATCTCCAGGTCCTTAACTTAATTGAATCTGCAAAGGCCCTTTTTCCAAATAAGGCCACATTCACAGGTTCTGGGAATTAGATGTGGACAGATCTTTTAAAGCTACCATAATTCAGCCCGTTACAGCTGGTATCTGCAAACTTCAATCACAAACAATTCCCTACATTGATGTAAAACTATCTCCAAATGATTAGAGTGGTCCGCTGTACCTAAACCGTTAGTGCTAACAACGTACTTTACTCCAAATACCTGCTTTCCTTTGGGGTCTGGAGTTTCCATACATGCCAGGCAGAAAATACTCACATAACCAGCTCCTGATAAAAACCCTGCCACTGAGTTTCTAAGGCAGCGTTTTTTAACCTTTTTTATCTCATGGCACACTTGAACCTAACTTCCATGGCACATTTAAATTATGTTGATCAAAAAAAGAGTAAGAAAACATAGATACTTACCGTGCTTTGAACTTCTCTTGAAAATAATTTCATTAATGATCTTTAAAAATTTTCATGGCATACCGGTTAAAAATCCCTGCTCTAAGGAGCTTCCATGCCACAAAACATTTCACACGTTATTACGATTCAGAGTTGGGGGTTGTAAGCACATCCTGTGTGACTCACCAGGAAAAGAAGATTCTAGGAAACTTGAAGACTCTTTGCCCCATGTTCCTCTTCCTCTGGGTCTTAAATTTAGCCATGAGTATGACTATATGCTCAGTCTTATCTAGTCCTCTGAGTTAGTCATCAGACCTGTGGGAGGTCTTGTGGGACACCTGTCACAGGAGACTATTTAGGAAGGACAGCAGGAAGGCCTCCCTGGGGAGGTAGCATCTGAGCTGAGACCCAGGATGAAGATTCCCTCCCCTACCCAGCTGTTTGAAGCTCAATTTCCTCATCTGCAAAATGGGAATGTATCAAAGTCTGGGGGAGGAGGTGAAATAAAGAAATTAAACACAAATCAGGTGTGGTCAGGATTTAAGAAAATCAACATAGGATAATGCAATACCCTTGGGCTTGCAACACTGGAAAGCTGGTACCACCATAGCCCTGACAGGCAAGTGGAGGGAGTGGTAACCTGCATCCAGAGAAGGTGTCTGAACAGAGGCGATGGCCTGACCAGAGCCAGAGCTTCAGGCAACCTGGTGAGAAGGGAGCCAGGGGCACCAGCATTCTGACCTCACTCTTCCAATCCTCTGATCTGCTGCTTTGGAAAAAATACACACCCCTCAAGGGATCAGAGAATTCTGAATACCTGCCTGCCTTCTGGCAGCAAAGAATCCTGATTGGCTAATAACGACTGACAGATAATTGAACTCCTGTGAAACCCACGAGAGGACTTGGAAACATCCTCAGACCCTGCTTATTTAAAAAGTAGGTAGTGTTTTATGCATGGATGTTAATTAGTAATTTATTGGAGGCTTTTCCAGTGTTTGCCATCTGCCTATTTCTTATTAAATTTTACTGTTTACTGAAATACTCTTATTTCCTCTTTGCACAAGCCATGTCACTCTGATTTAACACAAGACAGTTCTTCATGATGCCATGTCCTTGGAAGCCATGCTTTGTGAAGTTCTTCCCAGATAGGCCCAAATAAAGACTCACAAAGCCCTCACTAGACACACATCACTTAAATCAAGGAAACACAATATATCTTGGTCTGGCAACTGAGGTATGTGAATACCACCAGGAAGATACACATTCAAGCCCATGTTGAGAATGAAATGGGATGGACTGATTGTATTGGTGACCTCAATTATTGACCCCCTGATTCCATGCCCTTTGAGCTGTAACTCTGTAGCCCTACTACATATCCACGGTCTGATTCTAATTCTGTGCTCAGCCTTATGACTTGCTGTGGCTTAAATGATGTTAGCAAAGGCAAAGCAAGCAAAAACTTTAAAATTACATGCACAGTTCTGGTTCTCTATTTTACAATTAGGTTTGCTTGCTGTTATATCTCTATCAGGCCACAAGAATGTGGGGAGGGGGGATGTGAAAGACATGCGATAAAGAACTGTGTTATTATTCCAGCCAATGCCATCCTTGATCAGACACCAGCCAGCCAGCCAACTCCCAGACAGGTGTGGAGTCCAGCGCAGAGCAGAAGAGCCTTCCTGCTGAGCCCACTCAACACAAGCTGAGCAAATGCTTATTGTCTTAAGGCACAGAGTTCTGGGGTGGTTTGTGGCAATAGATAATTAGTATATAAAATATGTCACTCTTCACTTTTACCAAAATCTATATTGACGTTTAAATCAGCTGCTGCCATTTTCAGTTCTTATCAGAACCATCAGAATGAGAAAATCTTCATGATTAAAGGGCTTTTCTTATTTTGATTATTTTGATTGGCTTACACCAAATCCATAACCTCCTGAGAGAGGTGGGGTGGCATATTTAGAATAAAGATTAGAAGCAGGTATGGAGGTCGTGGACAGACATATAAACCAGACAAAGGCTTTTGTGACTCAAAGCCCTTGTTAAGAGGGTGCACTAGTTCTGGAAAAAGGATGTCTTGACATTTCATTCAAGAAAAATAGAATTGTCTTAAAAGAGAATCATCTTAAGAGGTCATGTCATCCATCCCCTTGCCTTTGAGCAGAATCACACCTAATCCATTATGACAGAGAGTAGCAGATGTTTCTTTTTAGAATCCTCTGTTTCATTATCAGTGAATGAGTTAACACATGGGAGCCAGATCCTCAGAACTCAAATTCCAGCTCTTCCTTATCCAGGCTGTGTGATCGTAGCATGTGACTTTGCTTCTGAGCCTAAGTTTCCTCACCTGTAAAGCAAGACTAATATACGAGAAAATGGATACAGTTTGGACGGGCTTAGCAGTGTCTAGCAAACACTACACCCTTCATAAATGCAAGATAGTTTCAGTCCTTGCCAGTACTATTTGCTAATATTTAACACCTTAATCATTCGCTGACAGATATCACTTTCTGCCATCAGAAGAGAGACCAAGAACAGGTGGTATTTGGAATATTCCTTCTGCTTAAAAACCAAGGATACACTTATTTGACCTTTCAGCCTCTTCTTCCTACATTAAATATTCTTGGCATCTAAGGCATGAGTGACAGAGAGGAATACAGGACCATTAATCCACTTAATAGAGTAGGAAGAGCATGAGTTTCAGCATCAAATAAACCAAAGTTTGCATCTGCTTGTGGCATTTACCAGCTGTGTGCCTTTAGGCAAACCACTTAACCACTTTGAGGCTTGGCTGCTTCTTCTATAAAAGGGAAGCTGATTGCTTCACAGGATCATTTTAGGAACCAATAACGATTAGCTATTAATAGTCTCCATAGTTGAATCCAAAAGACAAAGCAGTCCAGAATTCTTGACTTGTACATGGAGCCTGCCTGAAATTAATTACTGGGTGGTGCTGTATCTTAGGGCACACATCCTGGTCATCTTCTATCCTCCAAGCAAAGACTGATGCCCTGTGAATCTTCAGCCTGGAGAATCAACCACGTGGCCTCTGAGCCAAGGTCTGAAGGACACAAAGGCCTAAGGTCCATGAAGAGCTGGGGAAAGGGCACTCCAAGCAGAAGGAGCAGCCAGCACAAGGTGGAAGCAGGCTTGGCCTGTTCACTCCCAGCAAGCAGGCCAATGTAGCCAGAGCAGAGTGACCAGGGAGAACAGTGGTGGGTGGGGCACTCGAGGGTGAGCCAGCGCAGAAGGGGCTGTAACTCTGAAGAGAACAAACTCGTGGGTATGAGTGTGGACAAACCCAAGCCAGGAGTTGTGGCAGGTGCCTGTAATCCCAGCTACTTGGAAGGTTGAGGCAAGAGAACCGCTTAAATCCAAGAGTTTGAGGTTGCTATGAGCTGTGATGCCACAGCACTCTACTGAGAGCGACATAATGAGACTCTGTCTCAAAAGAAAAAAAAAGAACCCAAGCAGAGAGACATATGATGAGGTTTCTAATTATGAAGTTTCTAAAATAATCCAAGCAAAAGGTGAGGATGGCCTAGAGCAGGTGATGGCAGTGGAGGCAGGGAGAAGTGGTGGAATATTGATGTATTTTGAGGTAGAGCCAACAGAACTTGCTGTTCATTGGATTAGATGTGGTCTGGGGAAAGGAGAAGGATCTAAGATGCCTCGGGGGGGGAGGTTGTATTGAGTGTAAGCCCATGTTCCCACCTCGGGGTCTCTATACTTGCCCTTCTTTTTCAGTGAAATACTCTTCTCCCAAATAGCCACATGGCTCCTGTATGCCCAGGTCTCTGCTTAGGTGACCCTCAATCAGTGAGACCATCCCTGACCACCATCTGTAAAATAATTTCACTCTGTCCCAGGGCTTCCCATCTCCCCCAGACCACTTTATTTTTCTTGTTTGACATAATCTTCACGTGTTTATGTATTTTCTCTCCCTACCTGTGTGAGTGTGCAAAGGCTGCTGCCACAAAGAACCACAAACTGTGTGGCTTAGAAAACAGACCATGATTATTCTCACAGTTCTGGGAACTAGACGATCAAGATCAAGGTGTCAGGACCTTCCTGCTGAGGGCTGTGAGAGAGAATCTGTCCCATGCCTCTCACTTAGCTTCCCAGGGGTTTGCCAGCTGTCGCTGCCATTCTTTGGCTTCTAGAAGCATCAGCCCAATCTCTACCTTCACCTTACTTGCTGTTCTCCCAGTGTGGACGCCTGGTCCAAATTTCTCCTTTTTATAAGGACATCGGTCATACTGGACTAGGAGCCCACACTACCCAGGATGATCTCATTTTAACTAATCACATTTGCAACCACCCTTTCCCAAATAAGTGGACATTCCAAGATACTCGGGATTAGGACTTTAACATAATAATTGTTCAAGGACACAGTTCAACTAACATCCCCCAACTAGAATATAAGCTCCATGAGGGCAGGAACTTGTTTTCTGTTTACTGCTGTATCTCAAGTACTTAGAAGACCCCTTGTCATATACTCTATGTGCTGAATAAATATGAATAAATGAATGAATAGAAAAAAACTGGTGGGAGAGAATCTGTAGGGGCACAAACCAGTTGTCTCATTTCAGACTTGTTAGCTTGAGATGGTTACCAGAAATCTAAGAAAGAATGGCACGTAGGCAGTTGAATTCAGGCTATCAGCGGGCAAGGCACAGCTGTGCTTCTAGATCTGGGAGGAGCATTTAAAACCCTGAGTCTGAACGGGATCAGCTGGGGAGAGAATATCCCCAGGGTGGATGTTCAACAAGGGACACGGGGTATGGTCAAAAACAAACACAGAGCAATCCAGCGTCTCAAAAACTAGGAAAAGAAAGCAGGACCACTAGGCGGCGCCTGTGGCTCAAGGAGTAGGGCGCCAGCCCCATATACTGGAGGTGGTGGGTTCAAACCCAGCCTGGCCAAAAGCTGGAAAAAAAAAAAAAAAAAAAGGCAGTGTCACCTGTGTGCGGCCAAATGAAGGTCATTGTTAGCCTTCACCATAAGAACAAAACCAACCTGAAAGGGTTAAATAGAGAACGGGAAGGAGAGTCAGGTAGTGTAGGCCACGCCTGTGGGCACCAGAGTCACAGATGCTGCCAAAAAAATTTGAGCAGCTGGGATTAATCCTCGCCAGCTCCGGCCCATTTTGCTTCTCAGGAATCCACAGTGCAAGCTCCAAAAACATGGTTCTCACACACCCAGCAAGCCTGCCCCCACGTGCGCTGGACCCCGCCTGGTATAAATCACCCTTTCGGGGGGTCTCAGCTCCGCGGCAGCGGCCTCGCGGGTGTCCTCAGAAGTGAGCCCGGAGTCCCGGGGTGTCCCGGGCTGAACGCGGTGCACGGGCTCCCCAGACCGGGAGGTGGTTTAGTAACCGGGCTCTCCACCGAGCCATCCTCCTCCAATCCCCCACCCCGGCAAGAAATCACCGCGGCACACGACCGGTCCCGGACTGTGGCGCTGGAGAGCGGAGGCGGCCCCAAGGTACCTGCCGGCGCCGGGCGGAGCGCAGGAGCCTCCCGCCTTCTCCGCGGTTTCCATGGTTTCCGTCCCCGCCGGGAGCAGCGATGCGCTGCCCAGCGCTAGGCAGGCTCCGCCCGGCCCCTCCGCAGCCGCTAGGAGGCACGCGCTTCAACGCCAAGGTCACGGGCCCACCTGTGCCGGAGGCCAGGCTGGAGAAAAGCCGCGCTGGCCTCGGCAGGTGCGGGGTCCCAGCGCATCTGTTCCTGGCAGCTGAGCGCAGACCCGTCCCTGCCGAGAGAAGCCCCTCTCTGGTCTTAGGAATACAAGAACTGAGATGGGAGCTGGCTGGGATCGGAAGGCCTGGCCGGCTGGGTGGGGCTGCGCCGCCCCACACCTGAAGAGGGCGTAACGCTCCTTGGCCTCCAAGTGCCTCGGATCCCTACAACCAGCCCTCAGGCAGAGCGCTGCCTTGGCTCCATTGTACAAGTGGGAAGAGTGAGGCTCCAAGAGTGAAATGGAGCAGTCATCACCAGCCCTCAGTGGGAACAGGCCACACTTGACTAGGACGGTCTGACCCCCCAGGTCTCTGCATCCTCCCCACCACCAGGCCACACCATCTCCACGTCTCCACAGCAGGATGTCAGCCACCAGAGTGGTTCCCTATCCCTGGGTACCTAGGGGGTGAAGCTTTGGAAGCCCCACTGAAGCCATCCTTTTCCACCAGCCCCTCAGATTCCAGCTCTGGGAGACTTGCATCTTCGCAGGGTGGGCAAGGGTGGGCAAGGGTGGGCACCGACTTAATTCCCACTTAAGTCAGTCCGCACACGTTTGTCAGAAACCTACTCAGTCAGCCACGGTTATGTAAGATATTACCCCACAGGGGAAGGGAAGGGGAGGTACTTGGGACCCTCTGTAGGTACACAGTAGGATGCAGTGATTTAAAACATACATTCGACCAGGGGTGTCCAACCTGCCACCTGTGGGCCACATGCTGATTTTGTGAGGACTTCCTTTCCTTATCTGTGGTGTCGGATGTCACGAAAAGTAAGCCTGGATCTGGTTTTCTGCTCATCAGCTTTCCTTAGTGTATTTAATGTGTGATAGAGAAGAAAAAAAGTTGAACACCCCTGTTAGAACTATTAAATATGGCAAAGCACGTAAGTAATTTTTGATTTTCTGGTAGTGCATTCTTAAAAACAAAAGAGTGAAATGAACTTTCATAGCTGTTATTTGACCTAATATACAAAAATCAGAGACCATGTCAACAAGTAACCAGTATAAAAATACTTATCCCACATTGTACATTCTTTCTTCATTCTCACTGTTCCAAATCCAGGGTCTCATTTACAGCACCGGTCAACTTGGACCAGCACATTTCGAGTGCCCAATAGCCACATGCTGCCAGGGGTCACCACCGTACACAGCCAGGGCCTACACGGGGACCTCTTGGGTTCAGGTCCTGGCTTCCTCACTCCCCAGCTGTGTGGCCCTGGAGAAGACAGGTCATGGCTGTGAGCCTCAGCTCCCCCATCAGAGCCCTCGTGCACCCATGGAGTCCTTGTGGGATCATAAGATGAGCTTCACAGCTGGATGCCACAGGCTCCACCTTGCCGAAGGTGCTACAGGCAGCCACGCTGCCGCTGTTGTGGAGACTACTGGGAAAGGCAGGCCCAAGCCAGAGCCGTGGGCTTTAAAGGGCTCCCCTGCCCTTGCCTCATCATTGTCCCTGGAAAGAAGGTCTCTCCAGCCTCCCTTCTCCACGGCCATTGCTATTTTCCTTCCCAGTCCCTGGGCAGCCTCTTACTCAGGTGTGTTGAGGGCATAGGAGGAGGGGGAGAGAGAGAAAGGCAGGGAGAAGGCAGGAGAGGGGGGAGGAAGGATAGAGGGGAGGCAGGAGGGAGTGGGGAAGGCTCAGGAGATCTTAGCCTCACCCTGGTGTCCCAGGACACTGCCCCCCAAGGATCTGAGGGAAACAACAGGAGCCAGGACAGCTGCCTAGGCGGCCCTGCGCTCCCTGGGTGGCCCTTCTGCTGTACTCTGCCTCCCCCTCCTGGGCTCTGTGTCCAATGATCTGTGCACATCGGGAAGGATGGAGCCCTGGTGCAGCAGGACGCTCAGCTTGGCAGGAAAACAGCTGGACTCACAACCCTGGAGGGCTCCTGAGATCTTTCTAATTCAGAGGGAAACATTTTATATTTAGGTGAGGACATGAAAAGAATGAAATTCAACCAGGGAGACCCACCAGCTATGAGAAGACACCAGACTTTGCCCTGTGGAAACACAGGTCATTAAGATACAGCTCCAGCCCTCCTTGGTTTCCCAGCGAGGAGGGTTGATCCCACCCACCCTGAAGACGCTGCTGTGTGCCAGGCACCACACAGACAGCCGGGAAGACCAGGCTGGGCTGGATCCCCCAACTTCAGGGAGCTCCCAATCTTGCTGGGAAACAGCAATGCAAAAAAAAATACATGGCAACGTGGTAAGTGCCACCAGAAATGATTCCTTCTGAAGTCATAATTATTAACTATAAAAGCACCCATCTCAACTTAAAAACAACACCCACCTTGATTGTCTGACACTTGTCATGTTCTGAGCACCAAGCTCCACTCTCAGCCTCGTCATTTCACACAAGCCTCAAAGCGACCCCAGAAGGTTAAGACCCCACACCAGCTATAAGCCACAGTCTCCTCTCCAAGAGCCTCCCAGAAGGTCTCCCTGCTTGGACCCTTGCCCCCTATAATCGAGTCTCAACTTGGAATTTGAAATCATCTTCTTCAAAACTCTCTAGTGCCCCCATCCCCATTCACTCAGGGTGAAAGGCAGACCCCCTACAATGACCTGCAGGTGTCAGGCTGCCCCTCTGCCCTCCCGTGCTACCCTCTGCCCCCCACCGCACTGTCCCAGTCTGTCTGAAATCCCACGGGTGTGCTCCCTCCCCAGGGTCTTTGCTATAGCTCTGACCTTCCGCCTGGCACACTCTTGTCTAGACACCTGCCTCTCTGCCTCCCTCATCTGCTTCATGTCTTTGCCCAAGTGTAGGTTTCTCAGAGAGAGCTTTCGTCACCATGCTATTTAATGCTATGATCTGCATGCACCCTTCTTACCCTGGCAGACTGATTACAGAAGTGACCCTGTCATCCACACCCTCCCCACCTTATAACTATACCTATTGCAATGGAACTTTTTAGCTTTTTCATTTAAGAGGTGGATGGCTTTGACATGCTTTGGCTGATAGAATGAAGCAAAAGTGATGGCATGATGCTTCCTAGTCCAGGCCTTGAGAAGTCTTTGATACTTCTTTTCTCTCTCAGAACCCTATATCCACCATGAGAACAAGCCTGGACCAGCCTTCTAAAGCATGAGAGAATACATGAAATAGAACAGAGCTGTCCCAACTGAGGCCATCCTAGACCAACTGCTGACAGACACGTGAGTGAGCATAGCCAAGATGAGCCAAGACCAGAAGAACTGCCCAGCTTAAACTGCAGACTCACAGAACTATAGTTGTTATTTTGAGCCATCATCGTGTTTGCTATGTGGCAATAGCTGACTGATACATCTACCATGAGCACTGCCAACCACCTTCCCCTGCTTTCCTTTTCTTTTTTTTTTCAGTGTATTACCTTCTAATACACTGAAATACTATAAAAAATGTATTGACTTGTTATTTTTATTTTCTCTCTGCTCCATCTAGACTGTATAGAATTGCATCCTCTCCAGGAAAGACATGTGTTTTGCTCACTGATGCATCCTCAGATGCCTGGGACAGCAGCATACAGCACACAGTAGATGCTCAATAAATTTTTTTTTTTTTGCAGTTTTTTGGCTGAGGCTGGGTTTGAACTCACCACCTCCGGCATATGGGGCCGGCACCCTACTCCTTTGAGTCATAGGTGCCACCTGATAAATACTTTTTAAATAATTTTTAAAAGAATGACTAGTAATAACAACCCTAACCACCGTCATTTGAACATCTACAAATGACAGACATTGTACCAAGATCTGTGATGGTTTCATTTATTTAATTTTCATAATAACATTATCATATAGGTACACTTGACCCATTTTATTGATGAGAAAGCTAAGACTCAGAGACCGTAAGTAACCAGGTCAGCTGACTGTACAGCTGGCAAGCGGCAGAGCTGAGATTAGAACCCAGGTCTTATATCCAGCTCCAAAGCCTATTATGATAATCAGTGTACTGTCCTGCCTCCCACTGCCCCCCCACACATGCACATAGCCCAGAGCAGAAACATTTACCCCCTTGAAAGAGCACAGAAAAAGAGAGGAGGTGGAGGGAGGAAGGGAAGGAGGGAAGGAAGAGAGGGAGGGAGGGAGGGAGGGAAAATAAAAGAGAGAAAGAGAGAAAAGGGGAAGAGAAGGGAAAGGAAAAGAAAAAGAAAGCAAGCAAAGAAAGTTTTCATGGAGTTGAGCTAGGCACTGAAGCACAAATAGAATTTTAAGAGAGATAAGATAGGAGATAAGGGTAGTTATTTACTTAGAAAATTCTATAATTCCTTACATGACAAATTCACTCCTAAAGGAGCCAGGGGACTAGAAATAAAAGCAAAATCACCTAACATAGAAGGCCCAGTGTACAAAGGATGCTGTGTGCGTAGGTCTGAGGATGCTATGGCCGATCTGGAGACACTCCCCTCATGAGAAATTAACAAAGGACACAGCCAGCATCTTAGCTATGGATCCAACAAGTTCTCCAGGGCCTGGCTATGCGCCCCAAACTGAGCGGAATGTTCTAGAAAACTTAAAAAAAAAAAAAGACAAAAAATATATGCTCTTCCTGAATCTTTTTTCCTCTCTCAGTTCTACCTTCCCAGTCTTTTTCTAAATCAAGTTATTTTCTCTCTTGAAAATAGCCCTCAACCTATTTTAGACAGTCAATGTCTTTCTCCTGATTTAGGCCAAAATCTCCTGTCTCCATGACCTGTCCATCCCTCTTCCTCACTGCCCATCTCTATTTCACCCCTAAAGACATAGGGGGATTTTTAAAACACAGTGTTATCTTGTCCCGTCCCCCTTTCATATCTTGCTGATGTCAAGATAAACTCTCAGCTCCCTGTTACAGCATACGAGTCCCTGAAGATCGGTTCCAATTCACCTCTTTAGCTTCACCAAGACTTATCTCCACCACTGGAACATCCCCAAGTCCTCCATCCACCATGCCTTTAGGTACCTCTCTTCCCCACGTCTCTACACCTCAGTCTTCCCATCTAGAGAATGGGTAGGATAATGCCCATGATGCAAGGTTATTAAAAAGTGAACAGAAATAACACAAGTGAGAGCTTCTAAGGAAGGGTACCCCCAGAGGGCATCATAAGCTCACCTGTGTCCGGACCTAACCTCTCAGATGGCCCCGCTGTGTGGGGAAAGTCACTCAGCATTATGAGGAAGTGCTCTCTTCACACTCAAGACCAAAATCAGTCCAGCCGGAGATACAGACAATGCACAGCTTAGGGCCCAATGTGCTGGCGCCTCCCCTGACTCTCTGGCCTCATCTCCTGCCCTACTCCCAGCACTCCTCTGTAGCCACACTTGCCTCCTCTCTGTTCCTCAAGTGTGACCACAGGGCCTTTGCACAGGCTGTCTCCACAGCCCAGAATGCTTTCCCTAGTTCCCCAAGCAGCTCACTTTCCCATATCCTGCGGGCCCTTCTCCAAGTGTATAGCGCAGTGGGACAGGAGACAAATGCTCCTGCATGGTCACTACTCCAGCAGGGCAATTTGTATTTCCATTTTGCCCTGAGTTCATACCTCTAGAATTGTTGACTCTCAAAAAACAAACAGAAAAACCTGCTTGCATCCTTACATGTATTAATTTCTGGGTAATGATGGTAGAGAGACGAGAAAGATAAAGAGAGTCATAGAACAAATTGCACTCCCCAAGGCACGTCTGACCTTCATTTTAAATATCACCTTGTGAGTAAGGCGTCCCAGTTCACCCCCAAATAAAAGGACCCCGCCCTCCCCGCTCCACTCACTATCCCCTTACTGTGACTTTAATTCTCTCTGAGACATTTATCATCATCTGTTTATGCTCTTTCTCTCCTCACTAGAAAGTAAATAGCACAAAGGCAGGAATTTGCACGCGTGTGTTGTTTGTGTGTGTTGGTGGTGGTCTATCATTCTTTAATTCCAGCTGAGTAGGGTAGTTCCTTTCACTCAACACACAGAAGCAAACCCCAAGAATTAAATCATTATCCAAAATTGTAAGTAGAAAGAAGAGGGTGGGATGAAGAGTAGAGGATGGGAGGGGGAGACAGGTTCTTCCCTTAACCTGGGGGAGAAGGAAGGAGCAGGAGGTTTGGTCTCTCACGCGGTCAATGCGACATACTCATGCCATTCACGCTTTGACCACAAGAGGTCACTGTGCCTGCAAGTAGCGTCCCAAGGCGGATGTGGTTCAGGTGAGTTGACTCTGCGTTCACCTCAGTCTTCGTGGCCCAGCCAGTGGGGAAAAAGCACCTTATAAGTTACAATACGACTGCGAGACAGATTCTAGCATTACTAGAGCATACATACATGACTTAGGGTGCATCTTTATAAAGGCCATGGATACAATCAAAGATGGGCTCTAAAGTCAGGTTATCTGGGTTAGAATCCCAACTCCACCTGCCTGTGTGACCTTGGACAAGGCTCTCTGCCTCCATTTCCCGGTCCACAAAGTGGAATAATGACAGTGGGGTGAGGGGCAAAATAAGTGATGCATGTAGAACTCTTAGAACAGTGCCCAGCACAAACTCAAGAATTGTAAGCGTTCAATTATTACTTTTTCCTCCACCTCACTGCACAGAATTTATAATGACACATTCTGTGATAACTTCATTAATGGCTGCCCACCACCACCACTGGACTTTAACCTCCTCGAAGACAGGGATGGGGTTTATATATTTTTTAGACTTCTTAGTACGAGTAATTTTAGATACACATGGAAGTAGGTCTGGCCTATATCGATTTATCACCATCCCCCTGCCTAGCTCCCACTGCAGTGCCTGGTATATTGTAAGACTTCAACCAATAATTTCTTCATGGTTATTTCTGAGGTGGTGTTCTAAGCCAGGTAGGGCATCTGTGTCAGGCAGCAAGTCTACACGGGTGAATCAGCCAGGCCCTGAGCTCTAGGAGTTCATATTCCAATGAGAAAGGCTGCCTTCATATGCCAGCTCCCAAGGTGGGGATGGGTAAACTGAGGGCACGATGGGGGCATCTCATCTAGCCAGGTGAGTTTCCTGGGAGAAATATTTATGCTGAGAACTGAAGGCAAAGGGACGTGATCCCAGGCAGAGGAAGTAACAGTGCAAAGGCCCTGAGGGTGCAAGAGGGTCGGACCATATTCAAGTAGGATCAAATAAGCTAGGCACAGTGGTGCATACCTAGAGGCCCAGCTACTTGGGAGGCTGAGACAGGAGGATGGCTTGAGCCCAGGAGCTTGAAGTCTCTGTGAGCTATGATGCCATGCCACTCTAGACAGGGGCAAAAGTGAAAGTATGTCTCAAAAAAAGTAAAAAGTTAAAGAGGATCAATGTCCAGCACTAACTGACCCTGTACCCTGGGTGTCATCCCTGTCATCACCATTATCACATTTATAATGGTGGTAGCCACCCCCACCCTATTTGAAACAAGGCACTATGGTTTGGACGTTTGTGCCCCCAAACTTCACGTTGAAATTTGATCAAGTGTTAGAGGTGAGGCTTCATGGGGGATGTTTGGGTCCTGCAGGCAGATGTCTCGAGACTAGATTAATGCCCTCCCTCAGGGGTGAGTCAGTCCCCACTCTGTCAGTTTCCAGGAGAGCTGACACCACCTGCCACCCCTCACTTCCTCTCTCACCATGAGATCTCTGCACACACCAGCTCCCTTTCTGCTGGAAGCAGCCTCCACCCTCACTGGATACAGATGCCTCATCTCAAACTTTCCAATCATCAGAACTGTGAACCAAACAAATCCTTTTCTTTATAAATTAACCAGCTTCAGGTATTCCTTTATAGCAACACTAAATGTACTCAGACAGACACACGGTATGCAACCCAATGCTGCCCCCTAGTGCCTCCATGTCTCATCACCATCTTACTGTCTGGATGGCACTTTTCACTGCCAGATTACCTTAGGTTTTTGCTTGGTTAGCCATTGTCTGTCTCCCTACCCCAGAAAAGCAGAAACCTGGATTGCCTCTGTCACTGCCCATTATCCCAGCATCCAGGGATCATGCACCTTACAGTCTGCATATATTAGTTCCTTTTGCTTTTGCACAGACAACTATGATCCACATGAAACAAGTTTTGCTTTTTAACCTGAAAGCAGTAATTTTTTCCCCCAACGACAAAATAGTGGTGCACATCACGCTCTGAGCATAGGCACAATCACATTATGAGCACAGACATCCTGCAAGAGCCAAAAAAATCCCCATGCTGTTAGGTGGAGCATGCTTGGGGGACACAAACTCAGTCACAAGATTTTTGGAACGGTGCCTAGAAAGAACGGAATGACTGTGTACGTGTCAGAATATTTCCCAAGAAATACTTCTCCTTTCAAAACATGAGCTGGCAAGGAACTGGAGGACAGTTTCGTCCCAGGTAAGGAGAAGGCAGGGATTAAAGGATAGAGACAAAGGGACATGTCTCTGGGTGGAAGCATGTTAACAATAAATCAGTGCAGACAACTGGAGTCGGAACTGGCCAATTTGACATTTTTATAAAGGATCCAAAAGCAAAAGGAGGGAGTAACTTTTACAGACATTCCTAAAAATTCTTGCAGGTTGACGTGCCAGATAAACAAGAGTCAACTTGAAGATCACATACATTAGTGACAACAATAACAGAGGAAATTAACACAAAACACTTCGGTTAATGAACGTGGGAACACAGTTTCCTGTCCCAATTGGTGTTATTCAATGCATTTATGCCTCATTTGTTCAGCAGCCTTTATAGAATCTTTACTATAAGTTTCGCTGGGTACAGCAGTGACAGGTGCTCACCATAAGTAGACACCAGTGGCTTGGCACCTGTGGCTCAATCAGCTAAGGCGCCAGCCACGTACACCTAAGGTGGCAGGTTCGAATCCCCAGCCCGAACCCGCCAAAACAACAATGATGGCTGCAACCAAAAAATGGCGGGGCGTTGTGGCTGGTGCCTGTGGTCCCAGCTACTTGGGAGGCTGAGGCCCACAGCCTCGCTTGAGCCCAGGAGTTGGAGGTTGCTGTGAGCTGTGATGCCATGGCACTCTACCCAGGGGGATAGCTTGAGGCTCCGTCTCAAAAAAAAAAAAAAATAAGTAGACACCAGTGATGGGTCCAAGAGACGAAAGCTTCATGGCGGAATTACTGGTGTGAACCAGAAATCATGGGAAGCCTAGTTAGAATTCTTTGGAGAAAAGCACCCACCCCAGTGGAAGGGTATTAAGAAGACCCCAGGGCTTTCTTCATGGCTTCTTTAGTTTTCACCTAAACATGGAGCTGTCCTAGGAAGGTCATGTCCACGTGGTAGGAAGGCACTTCCTTTTGAGATAAAATATTCATCATATCAAGATCTAACATTAAAAGGGAATTTTCAGTGAACCCTCAGAGAGCAGCGAACGTTTGTGAAAAGAAAGACGGCCTTAAGTGTACACACATCCATGGTTTTCCCTGTTTTCCTCTCCACAGATTCCTGAGTTGGGGAATATTTTTGTGAAAGAGTTTGGGCTATCATCTGGAACACCATAATCCCAAATATTGAAATACCAAAAGCCCTAAATGCCTGAAACGCACAATCCCCAAACATAATTTTTTAAAAAATAATTCAAAATTTTCTTAAACATTTGTTTACATTTTCAAAAGGCAATTTTCTACACGTAAAAACACAACTGAATGCTTCATAGGCCACTTCACATGATAAAATAGGCAACACCATGCACATTTTTGCAAGGACACTCAGGTATGCTAGTCACGTAGGCAAGGTAGTTATGAGCAGATAAAGCATATTCATAAGGAAATACCTTCTATAACTGCAGTAATCTGAAATATCATGACAGACAACCTAAGGCTTTTGATAAGTTCCATCAAAAACTGCTGGTGGGGCAGCGCCTGTGGCTCGGTGAGTAGGGCACCAGCCCCATATACCGAGGGTAGCGGGTTCAAACCTGGCCCTGGCCAAACTGCAACCAAAAAATAGCCGGGCGTTGTGGCGGGCACCTGTAGTCCCAGCTACTCAGGAGGCTGAGGCAAGAGACTCGCTTAAGCCCAGGAGTTGGAGGTTGCTGTGAGCTGTGTGACGCCACGGCACTCTACCAAGGGCAACAAAGTGAGACTCTGTCTCTACAAAAAAAAAAAAAAAAAACTGTGCTGGTCACCATTACAAATACAGCCAAGAGCCAAAATCTCAAGAAATTTTATTTCTTACAGTGAGAATGAAGGACATCTCTTCATGAACTGAGGAAGTTTTTGCATTTTTACGTTCATACACAATGCTTGTACACAATACACAAAGTTGTGAGACTGTACTTTTGTGGCATTAAATTTGCAAAAAGAAATGCATAAAATGAATTAGAACTCTATAAAGGCTTCACACACTATACTTCCAGTATTGGAGATCATGTGAAGATGAAATACATAGGAGGTCTGACAACTCAGTTCATGAACTTGCCCTTGTGGGCTTCAACGTACAAACAATTCCTCAAGGCTTCCTAACATTGTATCAGTGTCTCACAGTCCTGTTCCTGTCAATGTGTGGTAGTATCTTGCTGAGTGGTGTTCTTTATTATTGTGGCGTGTTTTTGTGTGTCATCACAAGAATGTCGAAGCTTGAATGACAGCAACAAACAAACCTTCACAAATTTGTTAAACTTGGCAAGAGTGGAAGCAAAATCATGGACATGTTAGTCCAAGTCTATGGGGATAATGGCATGAAGAAAAAGGCAGTGTACAAATGGATTAAACATTTTTCTAAGGAGAGAGAAAGTATCACTGCTGAAGAGAGGTCAGAGTAACTAGCAGAACTGACAAAAACATTGCAAAAATTCATCTGTGCATTGCCATCAGCTGACTGTGCAAAGCATAGTAGACCTAAACATTGATAAACAGGAAAATCTGAACTGAATATCTTGGCTAGCAACTCATGGCTCTTGCATCATGACAATGCACCAGCTCACACAGCACTGTCTATGAAGGAGTTTTTAAACAGCAAACAAGCAACTGTAGTGCTATATTGCAACACCCTCCCTACTCACCTGATCTGGTCCCCAGTGACTTTTTTCTTTACCTGAAAGGAAATATTGAAAGGAAGATATTTTGAGGGCAGCAAGGACATCAAGGGTAACATGATGACAGCTCTGATGGCCATTCCAGAAAAAGAGTTCTGAAATTGCTTTGAAGGGTGAACTAGGCACTGGCATCAGTGCATAGCTTCCCATGAGGAGGATTGGAAGGGGACCATGGTGATATTCAGCAATGAGGTATGTAGCACTTCTTCTAGGATGAGTTTGAGAAATTATCAGACCTAAGAGCAAATTGTTAAAAAATAATAATAATACTGACAATTTGAAATAGTGAGGGAAAAACTAAAGAAAGAAAAAACTCACAACACCTCCTCCAGAAAAAATTTTGGCATGAGAGCGTGTATTACAGGGATAGATTGTGAGCGATTCCACAGAGGTAGTCCATACGAGCTGGCCAACTTTCACAGTCATGAAATATATTTTGAAGCCTTGTGTTGTGAAGATCGTTGCTTTTTTTTTCTTTGGGGGCATGGTTCTCCTTGGAGAATATGCTCACATTCATTCTCTACATGCACCTGCTCTTTTTGGACCTCTCCTGGGATTCAGTGTACATTAACGTGAGCAGTCCCTGTTAAGTTTCCCATCTTCTGTTCCATGCTCCTGTGGTATTGTTTTGGGTACGTGGAAATCCATTCTGCCTTCACGCACATAGAGACAGACTGGCAGAAACAATACCGGTGATCAAACAGCAATACCATCACATAAATGTCTTCTAACCATGCACGTAATTATTTTTGAACAAGTCAGTAACTCTGCTGGCTTCTTCAGGCAAATGTAGCTTTAACTCGATAAAAAAGCTCCTGGAATTTCATCAGCTGGAAGGCAGGCTGATGCAGACAAATGGTGCATTTTGTTTTGTTTTGTGTTTGTGTTTGGTTTTGAGACAGAATCTCACTCTGTAGCCCTGGGTAGAGTGCCATGGCATCATAACTCAGAGCAACCTCAAATTCCTGGACTCAAGAGACCCTCTTGCCTCAGCCTTCCAAGTAGCAGGCACTACAGGCACCCATCACAACGTCTGGCTAGTTTTTCTATTTTTAGTAGAGACAGGGCCTCGTTCTTGCTCAAGCTGGCCTCAAACTCCTGAGCTCAATGGATCCTCCTGCCTCAGCCTCCCAGAGTGCTGGGATCACAGCCTTGAGCCATCATGCATGTTTTTTGGCCAGGGCCAGGTTTGAACCTGCCACCTCCGGTATATGGGGCTGGCACCCTAGTCCTTGAGCCACAGGGGCCACCCCCACCACGCATGTTTTTAAACTGAAGTTTCTGTTGTTGCCATATCACATGGCCAATCCGCTCATCTGAATTTTCCATCAATTGCATTGTGCTGAATTGGTAGCACCTTGAGATTCACTTTTCAAAGTCTTCATGGCACCAGATTCCAAATGTATCCTTACGATTTGGGGATACAATTAGATGCTAAGGACTTAGGCTTCAAGGATGTTGGCCATTAGGAATTTCCATCTTTCAGGATTACGATGTGTAGGACTGTGGCTTTAAGAATTATGATGTCATCCGTCCCACGGCTACCGTTTTGAATGGTGCAACTTTAACAGCAAGTTTAGAAGGACGAACAATTAGAAGGTAAAAGGGGAAACAAGCATCAAGCCGAAGATGTGATTTTTCAGGTGGAGCGAGCCCTCCGAGGTTCCCTACAATAGACCCCCATTTAGAAATGCAACAGTAAACTCTCAGAGCAAAATAAAAAAGAAAACTCCAAACACAGAAAAAAAGAAAAAAAAGGGTTACCGACGCAGAAATGAGGATCCAACTGAAATTAGACGCAGCCTTAGGGACACCAAATGCTAGAAGTAAAGGGATGGGCAGAGAAATTTCCGAGGAAAAGTTATTTTGGATTGAGAGCTCTCTACTCAGACAAATTATCATTCAATTTGCAGGTGAAAATAAAACGTGGGCATGTCACTGCTCATCTAGTTTATCCCGAGACCTTTTCTAAAATCTCTCTACAAAAGCCTCCCTCCCCTAGTCAGGCTTGGCCTAGAAGCAAAAGTTGCCCTCTGCAGCATTAAGTACTTCCCTGGCCAAAACATATCTCCAGATTCTGAGAGGTTAGTGTCCATTCAGACTATCCCAGTTCCCTAAGAGCAGCCCTGACGCCTCCCTGCGTACATGCACACACACCGCACCTCCCACCTGGGAGAGGTGAGAGAAGAGAGAGGAGATGAGGGCCAGGAAGAATGGTGGCAGCAGTGAGCCTCCGAGGCCAATTGCCCCCCTGATTCAGGAAGCCTTTCTCTTGCTGCCCAGGTTGTTCTGCGGCCTCTCTTGACTGCCTCCAACCACAGGCATATCATGCAGTCATTCCTCCGTACACCCGTTTAATACACAGTCCTGGATAGATGATCTCCAAGAGACAGACCTGTGGGAGCAGCATCCATGGGGCCCTCACCCTCTGGCTGCCTAGTGGGCTCAGCCAATGGGAAGCAGGTATGGGGGTCAGAGGGCGAGGCTCGGAGGTTGTGTGTTTCTTCCTCTGCTCTCTCCTGGCCTCTCCCACCATGCAGCCCTTCCCTCCCCTGGCCACCCAGTCCTTGGGGTAGAAAGCCTCCTGCCATCTTTCCACCCTCCCAGCCTTTGTGAATTGTGTCTATATTAAAATCCCAATGTGAACACACCAACTACTACCTTCCAGGACCCTGTGTCTTGATTGGCTATTGAGGAAACCAGGGAGCAAAGTGACTCTTCATTCACTCAAAAAAAAAAAAACTTCGATCCTGGCCAGGTGGCTCACACCTGTCATCCCAGCACTCTGGGAGGCTGAGGCCAGTGGACCCCTTGAGCTCAGGAGTTCAACACCAGCCTGAGCCAGAGCAAGACCCCAACTCTACAAAAAATAGAGAAATGAGCCAGGC
The DNA here is from genome assembly GCA_963574575.1 of Galagoides demidoff. NCBI lineage: Eukaryota > Metazoa > Chordata > Mammalia > Primates > Galagidae > Galagoides > Galagoides demidoff. Next base: position 296 of record CAUYQV010071088.1, on the reverse strand, counting down.
ATTGTGGTGGGTGCCTATAGTCCCAGTTATGCTGGAGGTAGAGGCAGGAGGATCACCTGAGCCCAGGAGATGGAGGCTGCTGTGAGCTAGGCTGACACCATCCCACTCTAGCCTGGATGACAGAGTGAGACCCTGATTTAAAAAAAAAAAAAAACAGGCTCGGCACCTGTGGCTCAATCGGCTAAGGCGCCAGCCACGTACACCTAAGGTGGCAGGTTCGAATCCCCAGCCCGGGCCCACCAAACAACAATGATGGCTGCAACCAAAAAATGGCATTGTGGCGGGTGCCTGTGGTC